>CANTUT010000701.1:307500-607390 GCA_947687605.1 Reutealis trisperma | reverse complement strand
AAATAGAACATCATTTATAAATGTTAACAATTACTATTTATACATTCTTACTCACTATCACAGATTTACATACACATATAACAAATATTATCAATCATTTGCAATACTCTTCCATACAACATACTTTAATACTAAGCCATTAAACACTATGGAGCTCTAGATTGTTTGTCATCAAAATGACCCAAGCATGACAAATTTAAACTTTAGCAAGCCCCAAGTGAAGAAGCATAACTCAGACTTTACCTTGCTAATGTATCACCTTAACCTAGAAAATTATAAATAACTATGAGATGAGACAAGCTTAGTGAGTACAAAATAACATAACATAACATGCAAGTAATATAGGATGTTATCATTTGGGTTAATTTCATATAATAATGGAGTGATGTTAATCAAAATTGGCCATGTTGAACTTTAGAATGCATTTTAGTAGAAATAATAATGTCTTGGAAGTAGAAAGCTTCCCACACATAGATATTAGAGTAGCGATCGAAACCTTGCTCACTCATATACATCACATTACGCAAAACTAATTAGATCTTGCAGTTAAGCAGTCCCCTTAATAGAGGTTGGGTACTCTTGCCCTACCTACAGGCTTATACCAAGTGCATAAGGTCTGATGTCTTTCATCACATCAAAGAGGATTTCTGCTTAGTCATAGGTATTCATGAAGGCATATTCAAAATCTATATCAAGTAGCCAATGGCAAGTAGTTTGCATATCAATCATTGGGCACAAAATGGTACCAATGTAAGAGGCTCATTATATTTAAATTATTGTGTAAGAAGAATGTTGAATTCAAAGGCTCACAATTCATAGGCAACACATATTCAATGTTCCTTTTTAGGCATGTATCAAAGGATGACATTTCAATCAATAGTTGCATGCAACATTGCACAATTACATCATCTTACTCACTTTAACTCCTTTGCTCCTATAGTTTACTCATTCTTGGATTTGTTTATTGTCCTTGACTGTCTTGAGCAATTTCTTTGCCCTTACCTTGAAGTTTTACACCCATGACATTGCAATTGTATCAATTAGTAACTAATAGTGTTACTAATTATACCTTTTACTTATTTCATCATTTCAACATACAATAGAGATGTATCAATTGTGTCACTCATATGCTTACACTTATTATTTCTAAGCAAATCCAAGCTAAATTCCTCATTCAATTTCATAATTCCAAGTCTAAATCTTAAAATTCCTAAATTGCTCCATAAACCCTAATGTTTTGAGAAAACTATCAATTTCACTTTCAAACCTCAAATTGGTTATAGATTCATCAAATTATCATCTAAAAAATCAATTTTCATCAATTAATTTGAATTAATTTATCCTTATTCATATGAACCCTAACTTGTCCCTTTTATGTCAAATTTAGGGAAACCTCATAATTTATTGTCAAATCTTTAAATTGATCATGGGAATATGAAATTAATATGACATATAACATATATGATTACTTAACTATTACAATCTAATATTCGAACACTAAGTTCCTCTTTTAACTATGCTTATGCTTTTAAGGTTTTCAAAGCTTGAATCATATTCCCAAAACTGATTCTAATACTTATAAATCATTTTTCCTCATCTAAAATCAGTCAAAACCATATCTTGTGTGTGGTTACCCTAGGTTGGCCGAATCTTTCAATGGTATAAAAGAGGTTTTTGGATAATCAAACTACTTAAAATTAACCTTAAAACATAGAAAAAGGTAGATGATCATAATTTTATCACCTTGATTAGCTTTAATTTGCCAAAATTCTTATTGCAAGTGGGGTAGAGAGAATAGTAGAGAGAGGTGTGGGGCTTTGGTGTAGAAAGAAAAGCTAAATATGATTTCCCAACATAATCTTACTTATATATATATATATTGGGTTGAATGGTGAGGATTAATCAAGCTCAATACAATGGTTAGGATTTGATCTAAATGAAAGGCTAGGATTATATCAAGGTGGTTGGCTAGGATTGTCTCTACAATGGTGATGATCATCATATAGTGTTGGCATGCTCAAAGTGAATCTAAACTTACATGTAGGGAAAGTAAGAGTTTGAGTTGGTTTAGGATTTTGACTTTGTCAATTTTTGTGGCTAGTTATTCTCACGTCTCATTCTCTACGACATAAACTTTCATGTCTCATTCTCTACAACATGTTTTTTTATTATATTTGGCCCAATATTCTCAACTCATATCTCCTAATGTTCTATAGGTCTTGGGACCAATAGGCTGATCTTCTTATATTGGG
This sequence comes from Reutealis trisperma, assembly GCA_947687605.1. Classification (NCBI taxonomy): domain Eukaryota; kingdom Viridiplantae; phylum Streptophyta; class Magnoliopsida; order Malpighiales; family Euphorbiaceae; genus Reutealis; species Reutealis trisperma. The sequence goes on along the minus strand of CANTUT010000701.1, from coordinate 605,138 downwards.
TTTGGGCCTTTGTTATTTCAAGGCCCATTAACAAGCCTATTAGCCCATTAACATACAAAGAAATTTCTTTTTTAAAATTTCTTTCTTTCCTTTCATCATAACTCTTAAATTTATGTTCTTTAATTTCTTTAGACATGTCACATTTATCTTAAGAACTCTATTCAAGCATAATTAATTATGGTAAAATCATAAATTGTGTAAGCATTTCAAATAGCATCACAATGCTCCTATATGATCCCATTTCTTTTCCCATAGTAGGCGAACATCTAAAAATCTAGTCTTTTAACATTATTAGTAACTAGAATAACTATGAAACACTTGGATATTATAGGCTAGAACTACCCCTTCTTACTGAGGAGGATACACATGTCACATCCTAATTTTAGAGATATGACGGCCCTAGAATATGGAGAGAGATAAGGTAACTGTGAACTCTAAAATTTGCACCTTATGTCCGGTTGCAGCTTGACACCTACTAAGAATAGGGTGTTACGCATACAGTGGTCCCACTAGCTAGTTAGCAGGCAGGGTGAAGGGGGCAGCGCCCCATCGAAAAATAAATTTCCTAAATCTTTCACCTTTAGTCGACTGTCTTTTAGTTATAAACCCGCAGGATCAAACCGAGCTCAAATCAAAACTAAAATGGGTCCAAAATGGACGAAAAAGCAGGAAATAGGTTGAACCAGCTAGCCAAGGCATGAGAGGAACATCGCTGCCCTGGGCGGCACGCCTGACATATCGCCATCTAGGCGGCACGTCTGCTGACGGTGGCACACCTTTCGTACCGCCGTATGGGCGGCATATCTACCGTGCCACCTTGAGCGGCATAGAATTTGTGCTAGCAGCCAGGCGGCATGATTAACGTGCCTCTTGGATGCCCGACACATTGCCAGTGCTGCCCATGCCACCGGTGATATGCTGACACCGCCGTCCGTACCGCCGGCACCCCCCTTAGCAGCTCTATAAATAGAGCCTCCTTCCAGCTCATTTGGGGGGGAATTCCAAGGATATAAATTCTCTCTAATACATTTCATCACACTATTTTGCTAATCTTTTGTTATTAAGATTCAGATTTCTAAGGGTTTCGAATCCAAGGTGGAGCTTAGATCCGGAGTTAAGCTTGCCCCGTTCATCCGAAAATCAAGGAAAGCAAAGGTATAATCTTCTTTCCATTTTCAAAATTCTAAACTTAGATCTAGAATTCTCTTTAGGTCTACAACATAAAAGATCTAAAATTTATTAATTTAAGAATCAAAATTAAATTAATAAACAAACCAACACTCTTTTCCAAAACCCCTCCTTCGCAAGAAGGAAGAATTACGTGGGGTTCGATTCCTATTCAATAGGATACGCAGGCTGCCATTCTGGAAGGCATCAACTCCAAAATCCTTTTATTAATAGTTTTTCCCTAATTAATTTATATTAATCATTTATTTTTTATTTTGAATTAGCTTAGTTAGGGAATGTGTGTTTTTCCTAGTACCTATAAGGGCTAGAGGAAAGATCCTCTTTATTTCAATTGTTTTGATCTTGTAATAATTAAGTAAGATCTATTTTGCTTATTGCCTACAATTTATCATTCCATCTTATCAAATATATCTGCTTCATGCAACATTTAATTCCTGTTCATACATACACGAAAATCCTTTTTTAAGAGTTATTTTGCACTTTTTTAGCCAAACAAAAGAAAATTATATTTTCTCAATTATGTAATTACTAAAACCTGATCCTTGAGCCCTCTTTGGTCACTCGCGGATTAGTGCATTTTCCATTGGGATAAATCAAATATTTTGTGGAGTCAATCATGTTTGGTTTTCTTTAATTTTCCCTATTAAAATAATTAAATTAAAGTGGTGACTCACTTTTCAACTTTCAAATTACAAAAATCAATTTTCTGAACTCGCAGTGAGTTCCAATTGTGAAGTTTCTCCCGAAGAGCATTTCAATTCCTCAGCGGATTGGACCAGTGCTTGGGTGAGGCCTCACAGTTGGCGACTTCATTGGGGACTTAAAATCTTTTTTAAATAAAAGATAAAGTGGATTACTTTTGGTAAAATACTGAGTTTGGCTTTAAATACAAAATAACTATGTCATGCATCACTACATCAAACTCCTAGTCCATAAAAACCTAGCTTCTAGGAAAACAAAGGATAGAAAGTAACATAGAGTGGGCAACCTTCCTTAGGTCTGCTTGCCGATAGTGAAATCATCTAGCCCATGATGTATCCTCTAATCCTTTTAGAGGTGTAATGAGTATGCACATACCATTGGACCCACGCGAGGCTTCTTGTCTCACATGTGGTTAGGTATATCGCACCTCTAGTGTGATGGGTTCCCTTTAAACCACCCTAACCCTTTCATGTAATGACTTATAAAACCTTCCTTTAGGATTATATATGCCATAATACTAAACTTGGTATGTCATTATCATGAAACCTTTTCATTCATGCATACATATATGCATAACTTGAACTTTGTGAAGAGTCAAAAACCTATCCAAACACCTTCACACCCAAAGCCCATGGTCCACCTAAACCCATGGTCAACACCTAAAACCCATGGTCCACCTAAACCCATGGTCAATACCCAAAGCCCATGGTCCACCTAGACCCATGGTCAACACCTAAAGTCCATGGTTCACCTAAACCCATGGTCAACACCCCAAAGCTCATGGTCCACCTAAAACCATTGGTGAACACCCAAAGTCTATGGTCCATCTAAACCCATGGTCAACATCTAAAGCTCATAACCTATGGTCCACCTAAACCTATGGTCAACACCTAAAGCTTATGGTCCACCTAAACCCATGGTCAACATCCAAGGCTCATGACCGATAGTTCACCTAAACCCATGGTCAAAACCCAAAGCCCATGGTCCACCTAAACCCATGGTCAAAACCCAAAACTCATGTTTCACCTAAACCCATGATCCAGTCCTATCCAAACCCATTTCAAACTCATGGTAAAAATAAACCCATCTATGGTACCCTCATCCTTTTCCATAATTCTTATCCAAGCTAAACACTAACCTAGCCTAAGCTAAACACTGACATAGTTTTATCTTTCATAATTCTTACTAAAGCTAAATACTAACCTAGCTTTCATCTTTCACAACTCTTACCCAAGCTAAACACTGATCTAGCTTTCATCTTTCATAGTTCCTACCCAAGCTAAACACTGACATAACATTATCCTCAACCATCCTTACCAAAGCTAAATACTGACTTAGCGTCACTCTTATCCTTACCCAAACTAAATGCTGACTAGGTTTCATCTCTTACATCACTATCCAAACTCATGGCCCATCTAAGCCCATGATCTAGTCTAAACCATTATCCAACTATCACCAAGCCCATGGTCCACCCAACATCCAAATCCATGGTACATCTGTAACAACTCACACCCACCTTAGGAATTTTCATGATAAACTGCTTGAATTAGAACCTATAAGGTTAAGTGTGTGCTTGTGTGAAAATTTGTGATCTAAGTGATTGATGAGTATGTGGCATATTAAATTAATTTTAATATACATAATATGTGTTGCCATTATGAAATAAATGATTTACATGAAGTGCAATTGCATAAAAGAATTTATTTTAAATAAAATGATTTTTCATGCATAAGATAATTTTTAAGCATAAAATAATTTTATGGGTATTTTTAAAATATTTTTAAATAAATATTTTTGAGGGAAATGTCCAAAATTAATAAGAAAAATATTAATTTTATTTTATAATTCAGCCAAAATTTTTAAAGAAAAAGCCCAAATACACAAAAGCCCACTATACAAAAATGCTCCTAACCTATTTCATTAAGGGTAAAAGTGGAAATTTCACTCCAACCCTAATATATATTCTAATTTTTGGCCAAAGAAGGGTTTCCAATAGCCATTCCTTTATTATTTATGTATTCTTGCAAAAAAACCTCTTAAAATAATTCTCTCTACTGAAATAACAAAAACACTTTACCATTTCGCGATTTCTTGACCGGAATCGTAAGTTTTTATTCTCTTTTGATTTCTAAACTATTTTCTATGAAATAAATTATGGAAAAATTATTTTGAATTGTTTGATTACTGATTTCTACATATTCAATTTTGTTTGAGTGAATTTTTAGGAGAGAAAATTTATTTTCTACCGAAAACACAATTCTTTCTGCAAGATTTCTCCAAAGGTGAATTCTATAACTTAAAATCATAATTTTATTGCATAAACATCATAAGGGGGGCGATTTGTACTTGTTTGTATTCTAAACTAATTTTTAATTTGTTTTGATGAAAAATATTGCATGAAATAATATTTTTGCATATTTCTGTGATGACCAAAAAATTTCAAAAAATAAAGGAATTCAAGGTTTTCGTGTTAGAACTTGGAAATTGGAAAATTTTATTCTTTCATGAATATATAGCTGCTGATTTGTATCAATTGGTGTTCTAATGTGATATTTGTTTTGTTTAGATGGAAAATAATGACTTGAATCATGTGTCTATTTATCGCTGAAATAAACGAAATGCGTGGAAAGCACGGAAACTCATGATTTTTCACCTAAGTCTTTAAACTTGGAATTTTTTTTTATAAACCCTATCTATGGCTGCTGATTCATGAAGGAATGTGTTCTAAACTAAAATTTTCAATGATTGAATGAAAAATAATGGTTTAAACAACCTGTTTGCATATTTCTGGAATGACCGAAAAATACCAAAAAGAAGAAAACTTAAGTTTTGTGCACTATAATGCAAAAGATTGAATTTGTATATATTAATGACACCAATAGTGGCCGATTCCTATGAATTTATATTCTAGAATCATTTTTGTTATGTTTACATGAAAAATCTTGGTTCAAACCAAGTTTTTACATATTTCTGAAATAGACAGAAAGCATAAAAAGAAGAGGAATTTGGTTTTTACCTTAATGATGCATTCGGCCTACATCAACAACTGTGTCCAAATGTTTATAAATTTCATATGATGTGTCTTGGTGATTGTTGACATGTATGTATGTATAATAGATGATGAAATTGCATGTTAGTTGAAGGTATGATCCTAGATAAGCTTAAATGTATTATGGTATACTTAAGGTATACTTAAGGTATCTTAACCTTATATTGTGATTAGAATGCAAATGTGATTGAGGGAATTGGAACTAGGAGTTATGATGAATTGATGATGAATGTATGATTATGAGTTAATGAAGTAAAAGGGATCATAAGAGTTAAGCATGATGTTTGAAGGATTAATTGTTAAGTTAACATGTATGGAAGTGTAAAGTGAACTAAGATAATTGATAAGTAAATTGGTATTGAGGTAATGATAATGTGATGACCTTAAAAGGGTATTGATATGATTGCAATGTGTTTTCATGTGAGCCTATAAGGACTAAGTATGCAAGACTTTCAAGTCAACGTGATATGTGCAAGTGATGAGTACACCTAGGTGTGGACTCTAAGTGTATGTGTATGCTATATTTACATGGGTAGTTATGGGATAGGAGCATCATGAGTAAATAAATACTAAGTACTAAATCAAATATTATGTTAGAGTTTGAGGAGCCTTAGAAGTGCAAAGGGGACTACGTGTACTAGGAGCAAAGGAACCCTAAGGTGAGTAAACACAATGTTCTTGTTACAAATGTGAACAACAACATGTTGTGTTATAAGAATGTGATATATTGATATGTGAACCTTTGTGATCTTTGAAACCCAAGTTCTTTCTATTTTAAATATTATTATATGGTTTCTTTGTCAAGCTTGGGTTGCTAAGGGACATTTGGTCCAAAACTATTTTGTTATCCAATGAGAATTTCTTGTGATTAACACCCTAACTTGTATTCTTTCTGGAACTACACTTTCATTGTATCATTGTTGAAAGCCAAACTACTATTGTTATTGAATTACATGTTATTATTGCCTTATGTGATATTGTTAATTGTGTTTACCATTAGCTCTAGCTGTGGTACCTTTACCCTTTACGCAGAATCCTCGTGCCGATATGGGTAATCATCGGAACCTGTGTATATGGTCTTAACCCGATGGATAAGGGTAGTGTATCCACCTCAGCTAGAAGGGGCGATTCTAGCCATGGAGCCTGATCAGCTTCATGCTTTTCACGTGATAGGAGTTGAAATTTGGCAAAGGCCACCTCTCCTCAATGTGTTTCGAGTGAATTGAGTAATAGTCTTCACTCTCTACATGTTATAAGTGTGATTTCTGCAAACTTGCTAAATTGAACCCTTACTAAATTGCAACCTGATTCATGAGTTATAAACCATGAACTATGTGTATAAGCTATATGTTTCCTTTCAAAGGAATATGTGATAATGTATGTGCCTTTTCGTTTACTCATTGAGATCATCTATCTCACCCCTTTTCCTTTTGTGGTTCTAGGTGAGCAAATGTGAGGAGGCAAGGTGATGATCACGCATTCTACTTCGCTTGGGGAATTCCTTGTCCAAGTTATCAATAATACTATGTTTATGAATTCTTGTCTTTAGATGCTATGGAAATGTTGATTGATACTTATCGAGATTTATATTATTTTCCTTATGGATTTTATATGAAATGATTTATTTTAAGTCTTGTGCAATTATGGTATTTATCTAAATGTTTTAAATGAGTTAATGAAAGAGGTTTGATAAGATCCTAGGCATGATTGTTATATGTTAATGAGTTCTATGGGCGTGGGTGGCCTTATGTCTGCCCGTGTTCTAGGACCGTCGTATCTTATAAAGTTGGGATGTAACAAAGGTGGTATCAAAGTCGTAGTTTTTAAAAGTCTAGTTTAGGCTTGTTTTATATGAGTTGCTTAAGTAAAATCCTAGAGCATAGGAATTTTCCTATCATGTGAACTTGCGGTCTATCACTAGCATAGTTTCGCGAAATCCTAGTAGATTAGTAATCCTTGTTATTGTTTGCTTGCCTTACGATTCTTCTGATAGATGACCAAGAAGATTACGCCTGCTCGAGGACCGCAACCTAGAGCACCTCGTGTGACTTGTAAGAGGACTTGGCCAAAGATGCTCGAGAAAGTTGTAACTATGATTCGCCCTATGAAAGAGAAGACCCCTGATGAAGAAGAGGACCCCGAGGAGCGCTTAGATCCTGATTGGGTATATAGTAAGGTTCAGAAATTAGAGGATAACTGTTCATACTTAAAGGAGGAAAATCGACGTCTTAAGGTAATGATTCACGCACTAAGAGAGGATATAGAGCAGCTCAGGTCAGGGATTATTGAGCATAGAGGAGACCACTCGCCAGTGAGGTCTGCTTCTTCAGCTAATCGCCATCAAGATAGAGATCTTCTTTGCTATCAATGTGGCAATGGTGGCCATGTCACTCTTATTTGCTCTGGAGGTGGACATGATAATTAGGTCGAGTAGATATTATGATCGATGTAACAACATAGCACTTTATATGATATGAATGATTTTTCCTTGATTGCCTAGTTACCTAGGATGAGATGATTTCCTTCACAATTATACTATAGTGTGATATTATGAGATATATGCTATATGATTATGATATGTGATATGTGCAAAACTATGTGATATATGATTCATATATGACATGTGCTTAGTGATGTGACATGGTAAATGCATGATAATGTGTGCTAGGATAAGGGGGAGGATAAATGGGTTAGGATAAGGGATTAGTACTAAATTCCTTTATTATGATACACAGAATGCCTCCCAAGAAGAAGGTTCGCACAGTTGCCTAATCTGTTAGGGCTAATGACGATGTTATATCGGACACCACATCGAATGCTGCCTCTGCACCTATATGGTCAAGGGAAAGATCCAACTCGAGGGCACTGACTATGGGCTTTAATGAGCAAGCAACTTCGCAAGAAGTGCACGTCATATGCGAAGAAATAAGAGATTTGCGTAAGGAACTGGACAAGCTACGAGCTCAAAGGCGGGAAGCACCGCCAACTCAAGAAAGGAATGGAGTTATGCCACCTGCGGCAGTGACACCTACTCGGAGAGAGGGGAAATGACTACCTGACGAAGGAATGACCGTGGCGAAATTTAAGAAGCTACAATTGCCTACTTTTTATGGTGAGGAAGGAGATGACCCTCACGAATTTTTGGATGAGATGGATAAGCTAGTCCATCATTTATCTTGCTCAGATGCTCGAGTTTGCTCAGATGCTCGAGTGATTGAGTTGGTAGGACTCCAACTCAAGAAAGAAGCTTAGTATTGGTATGAGAGGAATATCGAATAACGACTTTATGGGGCTAACCCACCTACGTGGGTAGAATTTAAGCAAAAAGTAATAGATTAGTTCTTGCCAGAAGGAGAAAGGCAAGATAGGGCATTGTAGTTCGAGCAACTGAAGCAAAGGCCAGGAATGTCCGTGTCGGATTATGCTAAGGAGTTTAACCGACTTAGTTGTTTCGCTGTCAACATCATTCCTACTAAAGCAAGTCATGTCAATCATTTCCTTAGAGGACTAATCACACCTCTATTCAATTCATTGGCAGCAACTGAGTTTTCGACCTTAGCCAAGCTCATAGATAAGGCCAAGGTCATGGAAAAGAGATACAAGGTGGAGAGAGCCGATAGAGCTGAACGAGACCAGAAGGGAAGGCATAAGAGCAAAGGTCATAAAGGACAACATGGAAATAGAGGGGAACAAAAGAAGGAGTTTCCATCATCTGGACCATGAAATGGTCAAACTAAGCAAGAGTTCCCCACATGCTGCAAATGTGGAAGGAAACATCCTGGAATCTACCGGAAAGATACCGGCGCTTGCCATAGGTGTGGGCAAATAGGGCACTTTATAAAGGACTGCCCATAGATGAGGAATTAAGGGAATGGAACCATGGTGTAATCACAATCTAAGCCATTTCAAACGCAAGGACAAGGAGTCAAGGACAAAGGACCAACAGTTGGGAATGCACCGACGACAAAGAACAAGGGCAAGGGTCGAGTCTTCGCATTAAATCTGCAAGAGGCTCGCGATTCGCACACCGCCATCACAGGTATCATCCCCATCCAAAGTTCTAGTGCAAAATGTTTAAATGATTCTGGTGCTACCCATTCGTTTGTGTCGCCTTGTTTTGCTAAGTATTTGCGTATAGATAAGGAATTGATGAGTGAGCCATTAGTAATAGCAACTCCTTTAAGGGAAGTGATGGAAGTGAAGTATGAGTATAAGGGCTGTGATGTAGACATTAATGGACAAACACTTCCGATAGTGTTGCTAGAATTGGACATACTAGAATTCGATGTGATATTAGGGATGGACTGGTTGTATGAGCATGGAGCTCATATCGACTATAGGAAGAAACTTGTCGAGTTTCAAACTAGAGATGAGAAGGAGTTTGTGTACTAAGGAGATAGGAATGAGAATCCTCTGAACTTGATATCGGCCTTAGGAGCGAGGTAGATGTTAAGGAAAGGATGCTAAGCGTATCTAGCCTATGTAGTAGACACTGGCAAAGAAGTTGCCATGCAAGACAAAAGCATTCCAGTAGTGGATGAGTTCATGGATGTCTTTCTAGAAGATTTACCCGGATTACCTCCTGATCATGAGATCGAGTTTAACATCAAATTGCTACCTGGTACATAACCAATATAGATACCGCCATATCATATGGCACCAATGGAGCTGAAGGAGTTAAAGACACAATTGCATGACCTGCTCAATAAGGGCTTCATTTGACCAAGCAGTTCACCATGGGGTGCTCCAGTGTTGTTTGCAAAAAAGAAAGATGGATCATTCTGAATGTGCATCAACTATCGTCAACTTAACAAAGTCAATGTGAAGAATAGATACCCGTTGCCTAGGATTGATGATCTTTTTAATCAACTGCAAGGAGCTGGTCACTTCTCCAAGATTGACTTAAGGTCTAGCTATCATCAATTAAAGATCCGAGGAGAAGATATCTATAAGACTGCCTTTCGTACTAGATATGGACACTACGAATTCATGATTTTGCCATTTGGTTTGACGAATGCTCCTGCTGCTTTCATGGACTTGATGAATCGAGTTTTTAAGCCATTCCTTGACAAGTTCGTGATCGTGTTCATCGATGACATCCTAATCTACTCAAAGAACAAAGAGGAACATGAAGAACATCTGAGGATCATGCTTTAAACGTTACGTGATCACCAACTCTATGCTAAGTTATCTAAGTGTGAGTTTTGGATGGAGTCGATCAACTTTCTTGGACATGTAGTAAGTAAGGAAGGAATTCAAGTTGATCCTAAGAAAGTTGAAGCAGTAGCGAATTGGCCAAGGCCCACAACAGTTTCTTAAGTACAAAGTTTCTTGGGCATGGCGGGATATTATCGTAGATTTGTATAGGACTTTTCTAAGATAGCAGCCCCATTGACCAAGTTGACAAGAAAATAAGTTAAGTTCAATTGGGAAGAGTAATGTGAGAAGAGTTTTCAGAAACTCAAAGAGTGTTTGGTATCGACACCAGTTTTGACATTACCAGAAGGAAAAGAAGGATTCATTGTCTATTGCGACGCTTCGAGAGTAGGACTTGGGTGTGTTTTGATGCAAAATGGTAAATTCATCACCTATGCATCACGACAACTAAAGAGACATGAAGTGAATTACCCTACTCATGATTTAGAATTAGCGGTGGTAGTGTTCACTCTAAAGATCTGGAGAAATTACATGTATGGGACGGAGTGTGAGATCTACATGGATCATAAGAGTCTTCAATATATCTTGAGCCAAAGAGACCTCAATCTAAGACAAAGGAGATGGATTGAACTATTGAAGGATTATGACTATCAGATTCTCTATCATCCCAGGAAGGTGAATGTAGTGGCAGATGCCTTGAGTCGAAAGTCGATGGGAAGCCTAGCCCATGTGGATGTGAGAAAAAGGCAGATTGTGAAGGAGCTAAAGGAATTGTTTAATCAAGGATTGAGACTGGAGATTGGAGGATCAAGAGTTCTATTGGCTCATTTCCAAGTAAGATCTAAGTTAATGGAAGACATAAGGAGTGCGCAAGATAAAGATCCATACTTGATGAAGTTGAAGGATGAGATGAGAGAAGGAAAGAATCCTGAGTTTGAGGTAGTCAATGGAGTTTTAAAGTGTAAGAATAGAGTATGCATGCCTGATGTGGGTGGACTAAAGGAAAGGATATTAAAGGAGGCATATCAGACACCTTACTACGCCCATCCTAGAACTACCAAGATGTACCATGACGTGAAAGCTAATTATTGGTGGCCTGGATTGAAGAAAGATGTAACTAAATTTTTAGCATCCTGCTTGACTTGCCAGCAAGTCAAGTATGAACATCAACGACCCTCAGGATTGCTATAAGAGATTCGACTACCTGAATGGAAGTGGGAGTGCATCACAATGGACTTTGTTGTTGGCTTACCTAGAACCTCCAAAGGATATGATTCTATATGGGTCATAGTAGATAGATTGACAAAGTCCGCCCATTTCTTAGGAGTTAAGACTACATATTCTGCAGCCCAGTATGCGCAGTTATATATAGATGAGATCGTGAAACTACATGGAGTGCCAATTTCTATCATCTCCGATCGAGGAACGCAATTCACCTTAAGGTTCTAGCAAAAATTGCAAGAAGCGTTAGGAACACAATTAGATTTTGGCGCAGTGTTTCACCCTCAAACGGATGGGCCAGTCTGAAAGAATGATTTAGACACTCGAGGACATGCTAAAGATGTGTGTCTTGGATTTTGGTGGCAGCTGGGATAAGTATTTACCCCAGATTGAATTTGCCTACAACAATAGCTATCATTCATCCATTGGCATGGCGCCATACGAAGCGTTGTATGGGAGAAGGTGTCATTCTTCGATTTGTTGGATTGAACCTGGAGAAAAGCATATAGAAATGCCTGAATTGCTTAAGGAGACCACTAAGAAAGTACCAATAATTTAAGATCGACTGAAGATAGCATTCAGTCGACAAAAGAGTTACGCGGACCCTAAGCGTAAGGAAGTCTAATTTACTGTGGGAGATCACATGTTCTTAAAGGTCTCGCCAATGAAAGGAGTTATGAGATTCGGCAAGAAAGAAAAATTATCATCTCGTTTTATTAGTCCTTTTGAAATCTTAGATAAGGTTGGAGAAGTGTCTTATAGACTTGCCCTGCCTCCAACTTTGGCACATGTGCAGCTAGTGTTCCACATTTCCATGTTAAGAAAATATGTGTCAGATCCATCGCACGTTCTTTTACCTCCAGACATTTTGTTAGATGAGCAACTATCCTATGAGGAGTCACCATTAGCTATAGTGGATCAGTAAGTAAAGAAGTTAAGAAATAAGGAGATACCCATGATTAAGGTTCAGTGGCAGAAACATGGGATAGATGAGTACACTTGGGAAGCGGAGGAGGAAATGCGATAGAAGCATCCTCATCTTTTCAAGAGTAACTAGGTAAGGGTTTAAATTCAAGGAAAAATTTCTTTAAGGGGGGAGAATGTAACAACCCACACTCACCCTAGGAATTTTCATGATAAATTGCTTGAATTTGAACCTATAAGGTTAAGTGTGTGCTTGTGTGAAAATTTGTGATCTAAGTGATTGATGAGTATGTGGCATATTAAACTAATTTTAGTATGCATAATATGTGTTGCCATTATGAAATAAATGATTTACATGAAGTGCATTTGCATAAAAGAATTTATTTTAAATAAAATGATTTTTCATGCATAAGACAATTTTTAAGCATAAAATAATTTTATGGATATTTTTAAAATATTTTTGAATAAATATTTTTGAGGGAAATGTCCATAATTAATAAGAAAAATATTATTTTTATTTTATATCCATTAAGCTGAAATTTTTAAAGAAAAAGCCCAAATACCCAAAAGCCCACTACACAAAAATGCTCCTAACTTATTTCATTAAGGGTAAAAGTGGAAATTTCACTCCAACCCTAATATATATTCTAATTTTCAACCAAACAAGGGTTTCCAGTAGCCATTCCTTTATTCTTTCTATATTATGATAGAAAAACCTCTCAATATAATTCTCTCTACCAAAATATTGAAAACACTTTACCGTTTCGCTATTTCGTGACCGTAATCGTAAGTTTTTATTCTCTTTTGATTTCTAAACTATTTTGTATGAAATAAATTATGGGAAATTATTTTGAACTATTTGATTACTGATTTCTATAGATTCAATTCTGTTTGAGTGAATTTTTGGGAGAGAAAATTTATTTTCTACCGAAAACATGATTATTTCCACAAGATTTCTCCAAAGGTGAATTCTATAACTTAAAATCACAATTTTATTGCATAAACATCATAAAGGGGGGGGGGGGGGGAGCAATTTGTACTTGTTTGTATTCCAAACTAATTTTTGATTTTTTTGATGAAAAATGTTGCATGAAATAATATTTCTGCATATTTCTGTGACAACCAAAAAGTTTTGAAAAACAAAGGAATTCAAGGTTTTCGTGTTAGAACTTGGAAATTAGAAAATTTTATTCTTTCATGAATATATGGCTGCTGATTTGTATGAATTGGTATTCTAATGTGATATTTGTTTTCTTTAGATGAAAAATAATGACTTGAATCATGTGTCAATTTATCGCTGAAATAAATGAAATGCGCGGAAAGCGCGGAAACTCATGATTTTTCACCTAAGCCGTTGAACTTGGAATTTTTTTGTATAAACCCTATCTATGGCTGCCAATTCATGAAGGAATGTGTTCTAAACTGATATTTTCAATGATTGAATGAAAAATAATGGTTTAAACAACCTATTTGCATATTTCTGAAATGACCGGAAAATACTGAAAACAAGAAAACTTATGTTTTGTGCGCTATAATGCAAAAGATTAAATTTTTATATATTAATGACACCAATAGTGGCTGATTCCTATGAATTTATATTCTAGAATGATTTTTGTTATGTTTACAAGAAAAATCTTGGTTCAAACCATGTTTTGACATATTTCTGAAATAGACAGAAGCATGAAAAGAAGAGGAATTTGGTTTTTACCTTAATAATGCATTTGGCCTGCATGAATAATTGTGTCCAAATGTTTATAAATTTCATGTGATGTGTCTTGGTGATTGTTGACATATATGTATGTATAATAGATGATGAAATTGCATGTTAGTTGAAGGTATGATCCTAGATAAGCTTAAATGTATTATGGTATACTTAAGGTATACTTAAGGTATCTTAACCTTATATTGTGATTAGAATGCAAATGTGATTGAGGGAATTGGAACTAGGAGTTATGATGAATTGATGATGAACGTATGATTATGAGTTAATGAAGTAAAAGGGATCATAAGAGTTAAGCATGATGTTTGAAGGATTAATTGTTAAGTTGACATGTATGGAAGTGTAAAGTGAACTAAGATAATTGATAAGTAAATTAATATTGAGGTAATGATAATGTGATGACCTTAAAAGGGTATTGATATGATTGTAATATGTTTTCATGTGAGCTTATAAGGCCTAAGTATGCAAGACTTTCAAGTCAACGTGATATGTGCAAGTGATGAGTACACCTAGGTGTGGACTCTAAGTGTATGTGTATGCTATATGTAAATGGGTAGTTATGGGATAGGAGCATCATGAGTAAATAAATACTAAGTACTAAATCAAATATTATGCTAGAGTTTGAGGAGCCTTAGAAGTGCAAAGGGGACTATGTGTTCTAGGAGCAAAGGAACCCCAAGGTGAGTAAACACAATGTTCTTATTACAAATGTGAACAACATCATGTTGTGTTATAAGAATGTGATATATTGATATGTGAACCTTTGTGATCTTTGAAACCCAAGTTCTTTCTATTTTAAATATTATTATATGATTTCTTTGTCAAGCTTGGGTTGCCAAGGGACATTTGGTCCAAAACTATTTTGTTATCCAATGAGAATTTCTTGTGATTAACACCTTAACTTGTATTCTTTCTGGAACTACACTTTCATTGTATCATTGTTGAAAGCCAAACTACTATTGTTATTGAATTACATGTTATTGTTGTCTTATGTGATATTGTTAATTGTGTTTACCATTAGCTCTAGCTATGGTACCTTTACCCTTTATGCAGAATCCTTGTGCCGATGCGGGTAATCATCGGAACCTGTGCACATGGTCTTAACCCGATGGATAGGGGTAGTGTATCCACCTCAGCTAGAAGGGGTGATTTTAGCCGTGGAGCCTGATCAGCTTCATGCTTTTCACATGATAGGGGTTGGAATTTGGCAAAGGCCACCTCTCCTCAATATGTTTCGAGTGAATTGAGTAATAGTCTTCACTCTCTATGTGTTATAAGTGTGATTTCTGCAAACTTGCTAAATTGAACCCTTGCTAAATTGCAACCTGATTCATGAGTTATAAACCATGAACTATGTGTGTAAGCTACGTGTTTCCTTTCAAAGGAATATGTGATAATATATGTGCCTTTTCGTTTACTCATTGAGATCATCTATCTCACCTCTTCTTTTTTCCTTGTGTGGTTCCAGGTGAGCAAATGTGAGGAGGCAAGGTGATGGCTTAAGCATGCTACTTCACTTAGGGAAATCCTTGTCTAAGTTATCAATAATACTATGTTTATGAAGTCTTGTCTTTAAATGTTCCGAAAATGTTGATTGATACTTATCGAGATTTATATTATTTTCCTTATGGATTTTATATGAAATGATTTATTTTAAGTCTTTTGCAATTATGGTATTTATCTAAATATTTTAAATGAGTTAATGAAAGAGGTTCGATAAGATCCTAGGCATGATTGTTATACGTTAATGGGTTATAGGGGCGTGGGTGACCTTATGTCTCCCCATGTTCTAGGACCGTCGTATCTCATAAGGTTGGGATGTGACAACATCCATACCCAATCCCAAAACCCATGGTCACGCTATCCTTAAGCTCATGGTAAACCATTAATAAATCACAATCCCAATCACCTAAAGCTAAAGTCTAACCTAGTGACCTAAGCTAAATTCTGACCTAGCCACTTAAAGCTAAAATCTGACCTAAGCCTTAAATTTTGGAATTTTCATGCATAATTAACACCTATGGCTACTGAATCATACATGTGGTTGTTCTAAACTAATATTTGCTATGATTGAATGAAAAATAATGTTTTAAACTACTTTACATATTACTTTAATGAACAGAAAATACCAAAAATAAGAAAAACTCATGGTTTTGTACCCTAGAACTCAAAAATTGAATTTCCATGTATGAGAAATACCATATGCTGCCAATTCACTTTAACCATGTTTTTATATATTATTGTAATAGACAGACAGTGCGAAAAGTAAGAAAAATTTAGTTTTCCCTTTGATGATGCATTCGGCCTCCCATGGGATTTTTATCCCAATGTCTATAATTTTTATGCAATGTATTTTGATAATCATTGACATGTATGTATGTATGATAAAAGATAAAATTTCATATTAGTTAAAGGTATGACCCTAGACAAACTTAAAGGCATTTTGGTATACTTAAGGTATACTTAAGGTATCTTAACCTTATATTGTGGTTAGAATGTGAATGTGATTGGGAAATATGGAAATACATGTTATGATGATTTGATAATGAATTAATAGTCTTGAATTGATGAAGAGATTGATCAAATGAATGGATCAGAAGAATTAAGCATGACATTTGAAAGGCTATCGATAAGTTGACATGTATAGATGTGTTAAGTATAGTAAGATGATTGTTAAAGTGAATTGATGTTAAGATAACGATATTATGATTACCTTAGAAAGGAATTGACATGATTGTAATGTGTTTTCATTTGGGCTTATAAGGGCTAAGTGTGCAAGACTTTTAAAGTCAACATGTTATATGTAAGTGATGAGGTGCACTTATATGTGCAACTCTAAGCGTATGTGAATGTTATATGTGCATAGGGTAGTTATGGAATAGGATAGCATCATGAATAAATAAATACTAAGTATTGAATTAAATATTATGTTAGAGCTTGAGGACTATTAGAAGTCAAGGGCTAAAAGAACTAGGAGCGAAGGAACCACAAGGTGAATAAACACTGTATTCATACTCCAAATGTGAATAAACATTATGTTATGTTACAAGTATGTGATATCATGTTATGTGAGCCTTTGAGATCTTTGAAACCTAAGTTCTTTTCTATTTTAATGATTTCTTTGTAAGCTTAGGTTGTCAAAGGAAAATTGGTCCAAAACCATTTTTGATTATCCAATGATAATACCTTTATGATTATTGGCCTAACTTATGTTCTTTCTAGAACTATACTGTCATTGTATCTATTCAAAAGTTAAACTACCATTGTCATTATGATACATGTTATTAGTGCCTTAAACATTATTGTTATATGTGATTACCATTAGCTCTAGCTATGGTACCTCTAACCCTTTACGTAGAAATCCTCATGCCGATACGGGTAATCATTGAAACCTGTGCACATAGCCTTAACCAAATGGATAGGGGTTGTGTATCCACCTCAGCTAGAAGGGGTGGTTCTAGCTGTGGAGCCTGATCAGCTTCACACTTCTCTGTGTGATAGGAGTTGGAATTTTGTTTTAGGCCAACTCTCCTCTATGTGTTCGAGTGATCATAGCAACAGCCTTCACTTTATGTGTTATGTCTTATATGTGTGATTTCTACAACCTTGCTAAATTGCAACTTTTGATTCATGAATTGTAAAACATGAACCATGTATTATAAGCTATGGGTTTCCCTTTTAAAAAGTGATATGTGTTATCATATATGACATATTATTTACTCATTAGGATCATCTATCTCACCCCTTTTTCTTCCCTTGTGTGGTTCTAGGTGAGCAAATGTAAGCAAGCAAGGTGATGGCTCAAGCATTCTATTTCGCTTAGGGATTTCCTTATTAAAGTCATTAATAATAGTATGCTATGAAGTGTTGTCATTAAATGCTCCGGGAATATTTATTTTTGATGTTTATTTTGAGATGTTATTACTTATTAAGTTTTTGAGTGGATTATGAATATTTTTCCTTATGGATTCTATGTGAAGTGTCTAATTATTGTCTTCCACAACTAAAGGTCTTCATATAATGTTTTAATTGAGTTATTGAATAAAGTTTGGTACAATCCTAAGCATGATTTGTATATGTGTTACTAAGTTCTACAGGTGTGGGTGACCTTATGTCTCCTTGTGTTCTAAAATTGTCATATCTCAAAAGTTGGGATGTGACATTTATGCATGAAAATTCTAATTTGGAGTTTTAAGATTCACCTTTGGAGGATTCACATAGAGAAGGTTGTGTTTTTGGTGGAAAAATTGATTTCTCTTTCAAAAATACACCTAGGCCAAATTTAATCAATAGAAAATTAGTAAATACATAGCCCAAAATAAATTTCTCATCATTAATTTCATAAAAATCAAATAGTAAATTGGAAAAAGAGAAAAATTTACAAAAATGGTATCGAAATCACAAGGTTTGAAAGCACCTTGTGAATTTTGGTTAAGAGAATATTTTTGAGAGAATTTTTCTACCAAAATTATGGGGAATAACATAATGGTGGCTATCTAACAAGGGTTGGCCAAAATTAGCTTTAAATACTTAGGGTTTTGGCAAAATTCTAGGCTTACCCTTAATGAGCTAGGTTAGTAATGTTTTGGTATAGTGAGCTTTTGGAAAATTGGGCCTTTTATTTAATTTATGGGCTAATTATAGGAAATTAAAAATAAAATATTTTTCTTATTATTTTCATTAAAATTATCCCCAAAATATTTATTTAAAATTTTTTTAAAAATGCTCATAAAAATTATTTTATGCGTAAAAATCGTTTTGTGCATGAAAATTCAATTTATGTAAAATAAATTATTTTATACTTATGCATTTCATATAAATCACTTCCTTCACCATAATAATTCATATTATCCATATTAGAGATAATCTAACATGCCACATACTCATCAATCACATAACACATGAATTTCCATAAGAGCACACACTTAGCCATAATAACACACACTTAGCCATAATAACTCTAATTTCAAGTAATTGTCATGGAAACTCCTAGAGTAGGTGTGGGTTGCTACACAACATTACAATTCAATACTTATCATTGGCTTAACATCATGCTATCCTATCAAATAACTACCCCATGCACATATATCATTCACATATACTTAGAGTTGCACTTAGAAGTGCACTTATCACTTGTACATAACATGTCGACTTTTAATTCCTGTATACTTTGCCTTCTTAGGCTCATATGAATTCATATAATAGTTCATATCAAGACTTTTCTAAATCCAAACACAACAAATTATAATCTTAATAATAATTTGATTTAACTTCCAACTTGGTACCTTTAATACTTTCCATATATATCAACTTAACAAGTAAACCTTAAAAGAGTCATGCTTATCTCCTTTGAGGCAAATCATACAATCAATCTCATAGGCAAATAAGGATCATTAATTTACAATTAACATGTCATAAAACTCAATTCACATGCCACTTAACCATATACACATATTAGCCAAACATGTCAATTAGGGTTTGGCAACTCTAAGCATAGGCTGCACCACTCTAGGAGATTCCTAGAGTTACTTCTTCAATTATCATGCAGTTAAATCATGTACCATTCATATACACATATCAACAATAATTAAAATGTACCTTACAAAAATTATAGGCCTTGGGATCAAAATCCCAATATTGGCTGAAACAACATCACCATGGAAACCATGGGTTTTTCTTATTTTTCATACTTTTTGTTCATTACAGTAATATGTAAATGCATGATTTAAACCAATATTTTCATGTAAACATAACAAAAATCAATTTCAGAAACAAAAACACACAAATCATCCCCCCAGTGTATATATGCATGAAAATTTAAACTTTTAGGTTTTAGGGTTCACCTTTGATGGATTGGAGAAGGAAGAGATATGTTCACGATTGGAAATCGGTTTGTCCCTCCAAAAATAACCCTAGGCTAAATATAATATAGAGAAAATTAGTAAATACATAGCCCCATATGGATTACTCATGATTAGTTTCATAAAATTCAAAAATTAACTTTAAAGGGAAGGAAAACTTACAAAAAAGATCACAAAATCACAAAGTTTGGAGGCATCTTGTGTTTTCAGTCAAGAGGGAATTTTTAAGGGAACATTCTAGCATCTCCACATATTTGTCTCTAGGTTCAACCTAACAGACTAGAGAATGACATTTCCTTCCATACAAGGCCTCGTATGGTGCCATGCTAATGGACGAATGGTAGCTGTTGTTATAGGCAAACTCAATCAAAGGTAAGTACTTATTCCAACTACCCCCAAAATCTAAGACACACATTCTTAACATGTCTTCTAGTGTTTGAATTATCCTTTTGGATTGCCCATCTGTTTGAGGGTGAAACATAGTGTTGAAGTCTAATTGCATTCCTAATGCTTCTTGCAACTTTTGCTAGAACCTCGAGGTGAACTAAGTGCCTCAGTATGATATTATAGACATCGGTACTCTATGCAGTTTCACCATCTCATCTATGTATAATTGTAAATACTTAGCTGCAAAGTATGTGGTCTTAACTTTTAAGAAATGGGCAGACTTTGTTAGTTAGTCTATTATGACCCATATAAAGTTATGTTCTTAGAGATCCTAGGTAAACCAACTACAAACTCCATTATGATATGCTCCCAGTTCCATATAGGTAGCTTAATCTCTTATAGCAATCCAGGGGTCATTGATGTTCATACTTGACTTATTGGCAAGTTTGGCAAGACACCATAAACTCAACCACGTCCTTCTTCAGTCTAGGTGATAATAATATTTGCCCTAGGAGCCATATAATAGTTATGTAATAATAGATATTAATCCCCAATGGCATGATAATATATTCATAATGTGAAAAAGGTTTCATATTATTGAATATAGTCCTTAAGTATTTGTAAGAAAATCTATTCTCAAGTGTTGAGAATATGGAAGACATATTGCTCCTGTACCAATATTTTAAATATGTTTATGGTCATAGGATTAATGACTAGGGATTATTAATTCCAGAAGACCATCACCTCTATTTATTTTCTATAATTAGTATGTGATACAGATGATTATAAAGGCAATGAGTCTTATGCTACTTGACATATGATGTCGATACAAACATGTGGATATTTATAGGATGAATAGTCAAACAGTGATGTTAGATGATAATAATATAGGGTTTTACTACTTGTCAATTATTTATCATGTAGGTCATAATAATGCATATAATCCTTTGACTTGAGAGATACTATATCTTATATATAGGTGGTTAGAATTTATTACTGCTTAGATAGACATACTAGTCATATACGGATATATGGCATGTGATGGTTCTAATTTATTATGTATGGAGATAAGTGATCGCCATATAGAATTCATTACCTCAAGTAAACAAGGTTAAAATCCTATGCAATCTGGTTATTCTTGATAACTAAAGCTCCTAGCTAAGATAGACAAATTCACTAGAAAGAGTTTATAGTAGGAATCTAATCTCATCAAGAATTAGAAATGAGATAAGGACATAGAATCAAGGCACATTAGGGTTTGACATAAACCATTACCCTAGTCGAGATTAGGATCTTTAATGAAGGGATTCTAATGCATGTTGATTTATGATCAATAGTCCATGTGATGAGATAAGTGTTGAAAACACTATATTTTGTCTCTTGTTCTTAAAGTATTTTATGCCTCTAATTGATTTTAATCTGTTTGTTTTAGTGCTTTCACAATTCTTTTAGTTAATCTAGTGTCAAAAGATGCCATGATCTGAATATGATCCAGGACAGTGAATGATCTAAGCCAAAACGTTTATTTGTTAGAGCACTATGGGTTGCGACAGGTTGAGCCATGGCTAGTATTCCAGCCGTGTGATAAGAGCAAAGAGGAAAATCATCCAGTAGCCTCCCATGAGTGGAGGCATGGCTGGGGTTTCACCCGTGGGAAGTTACATTTTCTTTGATTCACGTTGCCACGGCTGAAACTCTAGCCGTGGGTCCAGTTGTGCTCGTCATAAAATTTAGAACTATAAAATCATATTTGACAATGTTTCAGAGAGGAGAACGGAGTGAATTAGTAAGAGAATAAGAAGAGGAAGAAGACATCGAAGATCATAGATCAAAGAATAGGATTTCTTGGCACTTGATTCATGAATTGTTTGAGAATTCTTATTTCTTTAATTCTTTCCTTGGTTTCAATGTGTGATATGAACTAACTCTTTCCAATTTGGGTATTGATGAACCTTAGAACCTTTTGTATAGATTGAATTACTTCTTATTCAATTAAATCATTCTTTGAGATTGTTTTATCTTTATGAATATTATTGTTTAAATTCCAATTAATAATTGCATGCTTATTAGTTGGGGATTGTTTTCATATAATTGATTAGAGATAACTTTATATGGATGGATCACTCATAAAGATTGAGGGTTGATTGGGGCACTAGAGATAGGCTTACAAGATTCCTTCAGTGGATAGTTTCTTGAGTCTAAAGCATGATCTAATTGAGTTTGCTTGAGAAGAGATTCCTTGCATTCCTCTTGGAAAATAGGGATTTGAATGCTCAAGGGAGATTTTTATCTAATTTAGTGAAATGCCAATTCAATTTATGGAATGAATTTAATTGACGTGTAGTTCATGATATACAATTAAGGGTTAAGGGGATTCAATACCTGAATGGGCTTTTATTCCTTATTTCATCTTTTTTTTCTCTTTGTTATTTTACTTAATTTATATTTTAATTTAGGTTGAATATAATTATAATCATTTTCATTGACACCAATTTGATTCACTAAAGATTAGCAAACATTTTGAGCTAGTACTTACCTAAAGTCTCTAGTGGAACGATAACTCACTCACTACTATATTGCTTGTGCGATCTGTACACTTGCAGAGAATGCATCATGATGTCTAAATTTATCAACTATAAACATTCATTTCTAATTAGGTAGTCATGACATGGAATGCCATCTGTCCCTCACGACTTGTGGGACTAAGTGTGAAGTTGAGATTTCACATTGGTAGAGAAAAATGTTTTTTCATTCCCATTTCTAATTAGACATGAACCTAGAAATTCACACATCCAATAGTGATCACCTTCCAAGTGTAAAAAGTTTACCATAATAATTAGTTAAAGTGTTTAATTAATTGATTAGTAGTAAAATGATTAAACATGTAATTAAATTTACAAGGACCCTAGCATGTCCTGATGTTTAATATATGAAGTTTCTATTTAATTAAATCTTAATTTATATATGACGCAAATGACAAAGATTAAATTGAAAATTTGGACAAAATCAAAGACATAATTTTAAGCTTAGGAAAAACCTTTAACATATGAGATGTGACTTAAGCCCATATGTGATATAGTTAGGAGGCAATTTAGCGGTTAGAGAAAATTCACTATTTATAATCCAATATGATAGGTTTAGGGGTTAGAGAATTTTTTACTACGGTTAAAATTATAATTACACCTTTTCAAAAATGGAAATGTCCATTTTAACCCTAAAGGATAAAATGGTCATTTCACCATTTGAAGAAGCAAAGTCCACTTTACCCTTCTACCAAATGAAGAGCTAAAAGGGTGTTTTTATCTTTGTGAAGACTTAAGGGTTAAGTCTTGAAGAAAAGAGGTATATAAAGGTTATGTTCATATTTTCTTTATGAGCGTGAACATTCATTTTCTCATTTGAAGCATTTTAGAGAGAGAAGTTGAGAGAGAGAAAGAAAAGGAAGAAAATGTTTCTTCATTTTTGTTTTGATCTTCAATTCTCTTCTTTGTTCTTTATGAAAGAACAAGTGCTTGCAAATTGAAAATATGTTTAGTCCAAAACAAACCAAAGAGAAACCTTAAACTTCCTAAAGTTTTTTGAGGGAAAATCTTAAATCAATTTGGGCAGCCAAGAGAGTGATTCAATAACACCAAAGAAACCAAGAGGAAACTTGGAGGTGAGCTAGGTATGGATGATCTAGAGGCTTCACACTTGGGAAGCTCTTTGATAAAGAATGAAGGAACCTATAAGAGGTAATATGATTACTCTTCCTTCTTCTTTATAGCCATTTGTTTTTTACAGATAAATTAATTGATTGCTTGAATGAATTTTAGACCAAAATTGGGTGAAGTGAAATTTTAAAATGTTTGAAATTTCACCTCACCAACTTCCTTCCACTACATTTTGGCTCCACCGTCCCTTCAATTGGTATCAGAGCCACTTAATTTTTGTGTAAAACCTTTGTATATGTGGTTTTTGAGGTTTTTGATTTGGTTGAAAATGAGTTACTACACAAATGTTGTGTTCTCGTACATAAAATTCACACCCGCGAATCAAGAATTGCAACCGCAAAAACAATGTCATGCCTATGAATGAATGGATTAGAATAAACTTTGTTTGTGTCAGCTTAGAGAATTGAAATCGCGATTCATATTTCATGCCCATAAAATCTATATCCGGCCACAAAGGTGGTTGCAATTTGCTTTGTGTCTATACCCAACTCTAATTTTTTCCAAAATTATTTTGGATTAATTTTTCAATCAAATTCATTTCTATGATTTAAAATATGATTTTGAGCTATAGAAATCATGAATATATGATATTCAAAATGGATATTTTGGGAATGTTCCAATGCTGAACAACATATCTATAAATGCAATTATTGTATATATATGTTTTGTTGTTATTTGAGAGGCATGAATGGTTAATCATGGATTTAGAAACCATAATGTATGATTTCTAATGTGGACATGTAATAATTAATTTTATTATTTGATGGGATGTAATTAAATATTAATTACTCATTTAGGTTATAAATCAATTCCATTTAGCCTATAAGCTCTATTGTTTTTGTAATCTCACCTTGGAATGCCAAGGTTACTAATGTATATATGGAGATGTGGAGATGTGCAAGAATAAGAAGGGGTTCAACCCATGAAGATGCCTAGTGGGAGCATAAAGATGCAAAAGTTGTAATTTCATGTTTGTAATTTGTATAACCTAAATCCCATATCCATTCCTTGTGGCTAGGAAGTGGATCCATAGAATCCATGATCATAACCATGTGTATATTGTCCATTTTATGAAATATATATATGTGATACAAATGAATGCATATGATGTATGTTTAAAATGGATAATGTGCAAAGTGAGACTAATTAATAAAGCCCAAAAATCTTCCAAAGAAAATATCAAGTCATGGTTCTCCATTGGAATAATAGTTCAAGAAAATTCAAACACTTGTGTCATCAGTTATGGATACATAGCGATGATATATTTGGTTTAAATGTTTTCTTGAAGTTATTGTTAAGCATATGATGTTACAAGTATAGGATATATTGTATGTCAATAAGGACAATGAGTATCTGAGACATATAATGTTCAAATTATTATACTTATTGGTCTAATGGATTTGACTTGACTAGTGTGAATGGCAAATAATGACAATGTATATCTAAGGTTGGAAACACTAGGAACCAGATTGATTGAAACTCACAAAGAGTTATGATGAACAAGTATTGTTTACTTGTTAGATATCAAAATTTCAATAATGACAATGTGTGTCTGATGAAATTGTGATAATCTAATAAAAATTCAATTTAATCACCTACTAGAAATCCACCCCAATGGGGATTTCCATTTCCTATTTGGAAGTATAGGATTCGCTAAATTAGTAGGATTATCATTTTGATTAAAGGCCAAATCATTATGATAGCTACTCAATTATATAAGTTATTAATCTTGTTATTTTCTACATTTTGATAATAAGAAATTGAAAAACCCACTTGTGAATATATTTGATTCTTTTAGGCTCATAGGGCCTAAATCTATGGTCCTTGCATTTGAGTACATATTGTATGTATTCAATTAGTTTTGTTATAGGTTTTTTAGAGAAAAGACTACTCCAATAGGAACATATCACTTTAACTGTAATGGAAACAAAATATTAGATGAATTGATGGTATATGGTTGTTTTGTAAGTTAAGGGTTGCAAAAACAACATATGAGCATAACAAGATTCTAAGTAATTACGCATTGTCTACAAGAATTATATGATGAACATAAACACACTGATTAATATGAGATATTAAGGCAGTTTTTTTTTTATTATGATGAAAATTATAAAGAAAGAAAAAGGAAAAGAAAAGAAAGGAAAAGGAAAGGAAAAGAAATTGTAAAGGATGAAAAGAAGAAAGTGTTTCTTCTTGATCTTCATAACTTTACTTTTCTTTGTCTTCTCCATATTTTTCATTCTTATTCTTATTCTTACTATTCAATTAGAGTAAGAAATTAAAGAAAATAAATCAAAGAAGAAAATGTTTCATCCTTAATTTCTTGTTCTTCTATTTTTCTATCTAGTATTCTCTATGAAAGAATTTTGAATTGTAAAAAATCTCTTTTATTTCTTATTAGTTTTAAGTAAACTAAATTTGGAATTATTTTCAAATAATGATTAAATTCATCAAACAACTAGAGAGTCTAAATGTTTTGACGAATAATAATTTTCAAATAGTTTAATTCTTCAAATTCATTCTAAGTTTCCATTAGATGGAAAATGCGCTTAAGGTAATAGAAAAAATTTCTATTATAAATCCTAAAAGGGAAATTGCAAAGGACAAGTCCATAGATAATGCTATAGTTGACAAAAGAAAATGCTTCTATTGTCAATATTATGAATATTGGAAAAGTAATTGTTCTAAGTATTGTGAATACTAAAGGACAAATAGAAGGATAAACCTTATGAAGGAAAATCTATCTCTTGTTACTATATTCCAATGATTCATATAGTTCATCTATTGCTTAGATTTATGATATAGGTACTTCTGTACCACATGCATGATCAGAGTAAACAATGAAAGCATGAGGTTAAATGATGTGATTTTGAAAAATCTAAGGGGCAAAGTGTTTGTTTCCAAAGAGTTTTTAGAATACTTCATGATGATTTTAGAAATCATATTTTGTATGTCTAGTATGTACTTAATGATGATTTTAAAATCATGTTTTTAAATCATGTATGTATTTCATACTTAAGCTACATTATTCTATAACTTCAAGGAATTGTGAATTCTGTTACTAGAAAAATGTTTGCACGGTTTATTATAGTAATAAACTTAAGAGTATGAATTATACGGTTGATGTATTATTATTAAGATAATAATAACAAAACAACTCCAAGTGCTTTTATGATAATGCCATAAAGAACTCTAATCTAAAACCACTATGATTTCTTTGATTAATTTATTTAGCTAAAGATAAGACAACTTACTTGGATAACATGTGTCACTACCCATTAGGGTGTGAACTTGTTTCAACTTAGAAGTCTAGTATCTAATGCAAAAACAACTAGATCATCTTTTATTGGATAAAAGGATAGAAATTGAAGAAGTTTTAGAATTTATGCATACAGATGCATCAATACCATTTGTGAAATGGTTAGTGGGAGTTTTTCGTAATTCATTGTATTTACCTAAATATATGATATTGACTTGTTTGAAAAAAGGTAAATAAAATGAATTGTTCATTTGAATTATTGGAACATTCGAGAAATTCAAGAAGAAAAGGAAAATAAATATTAAGGATATTTCATACAAAAAGGGAAAGAGTATCATAACCCTTTGATTTAATTGAAGTGGGGAGAACTCAATTACCAAATTTGAGGAATTTCATAAATATAAAATTGGCATATAATAATAATTCTTTTTGAGAAAACCATACATGATGGTATACTCAAAAGAATAAATTACAATATATATGATATGTTGTAATAGATGATGAACTATAAAAGTTTTTGTTTATATTCTTAAGTAGAATTTTCTCCAAAGTCTATCTAATCCTAATTCATATATGAAATAATATGGATAGATATCAAAATTCTTACATATAATTTGATTTGAGATATCTAGCTTCTTTTATAAACTGAAGTTAGACAATTGGAGGATAATTCTAATTAAGGTAAGGTTTGTTAGATATCCTAAAGGTGGTTTAGGATAGTATTTCTATCTTTTGCATGACAAAAAGTCATCAGCAAAGATGTTATTTCTTGATAAAGTGTTTATTCAAGAAATTGACATATTGAGAAAGATAGAATAATTGGGTGAATGTCATCCAATAATATCCAATAAAATAATCAAAGTAAATTTGATCAACCCTATAAAAAGTCTAAAACTAACTAAATGTTTTATCCTTATAAGCTACTAAAAGTTTAGTAGAATATCTAATTTTTCTATAAGATATGATTTCTTTATATGAATACACAATAGTTGTATATTCATGATGAAGTGAATCATAACATAGTAAAATATTTAATCTTAAGAAAAATATAATTTCTTTTATATAAATGTACAAAATTTGTACATTCATGATGAAGCATATTATGCGATGATTCTATTATAGTTATATATGATATAGCAATGCATAATGATTATAAGTTTGACATATAGATGTCAATACTAGTTTTCTTTCTCTAGAAAAGAAAACATAATCATGGAATAAATCTAAAAGCTTAGAGTCTTAAGAAAATTGCAAAGTATGCAAAACCTTAATGAGTTGTATCATCACAAGATGAATCCTTAATATCCTTAATGTGCAAAAGGATGGTGGGAGTATCCTCACTTTCAAGTTTTGTATATGGAGAACACATTAGTTTGTAAAAGTATTAATATATTTGCATTTGTAGAATGGTTTTACCATTGCTTTCTTCATTTAAACTTGAGATAAATATTTTACATTCTTCTTAATTCATACCTATAGAGATAAATTGAAATATGTCTAAGTCAATATTGGGAAAAGATGTTGAATAGTTCAACATGCTAATTACAAAAGTTTTATTTCCTATAATTTTGATATCCACTTTTTGAGGGTTGAATCCCTAGATACCCAAAGAAAGTATGGCATGGATTCCTTATAGTATGAATATAGGAAATCTAAATTATATAAGAGTTGTATAATAAGCCAGACATCGAGAATGTTGTTAGTATGACTAACATATGCCAATCTTGTATAGAATTAAATTATTAGAAATATAATCAAAATTATTCTAAAGTACTTGAGAAGTATTTAAGATTTAATTTTTGCACATGAAGAATGTTACTACATAAATGATAGAGAGTCTATCATTAGGGTTGTTGTTATCTGTGATGAAGAAACAATTTGCTAGAAAAGTTCTAAGAAAATTGTTATTACAAACTTCATTATGGAAGCCAAAATTTGCTACATAGGATGTTGCAAAATAAGAAATTATTTTAGATTTAGCAGTTATGAACTATTTTAAGAGTTTCTCCAGTACATCACGAGTATCTCTCTGCTTTGATAATAATGGAGCCTTAACTTATGGTAAGGGAACTCGAGTCTCACATTGAAATCTAGAATATTTCGCAAGGCATTAAGATATTATCAAATCAATTGTTGGAACAAGGTGTTATAGCCTTTCAGAAAATAGTGTTAACCATTAATTTGGTTAAACCATTGACTAAAGTCAAAAGTTAGTGACAGTTAAACTTCATCTTAAGAAGATAAGTTTATGAAATTAAGCAAAATGGCTTTAGTGCAAGTGGGAGATTGATAGCAGTATGTGCCCTAGGAGCCATATAATAGTTATGTAATAGTAGATATTAATTCCCAATGGCACGATAATATATTTATAATGTGAAAAGGGTTTCATATTTTTGAATATAGTCCTTAAGTATTTGTAAGAGGATCTATTCTCAAGTGTTGAGAATATGGGAGGCATATCACTCTTGTACAAATATTTTAAATATGTTCATGGTTATAGGAATAATGACTGGGCATCATTAATTCCAGATGACCATCACCTCCTTTTGTTTTTTAATCTGTATGTGATATAAATTATTATAGAGGCAGTGAGTCTCATGCTACTTGACATATGATGTTGATACAAACATGTGAATATTCATAGGATGAATAGTCAAATTGTGACATTAGATGATAATAATATAGGGTTTTACTACTTGTTAATTATTTATCATCTAGGTCATAATAGTGCATATAATCCTTTGACTTGAGGGATACAATATCTTGTACATAGATGGTTAGAATTCATTATTGTTTAGATAGACGTACTATTTATGTATGGATATATGGCATGTGATGGTTCTAATTTGTTATGTATAGAGATAAGTGATCGCCAAGATAGAATTCATTACCTCGAGTAAACAAGGTTAAGATCCTATGCTATCTGGTTATTCTTGATAACTAAAGCTCCTATCCAAGACAAATAGATTCACTAGAAAGAGTTTCTAGTAGGAATCTAATCTCATCAAGAATCAGAACTGAGATAAGGACATAGAGTCGAGGCACATTAGGATTTGACATAAACCATTACCCTAGCTGAGATTAGGAACTTTAATGAAGAGATTCTAGTGCATGATGATTTATGATTGATGTTCCATATGATGTTTAAAGTTATCAACTATAAACATTCATTTCTAATTAGGTAGTTGTTACATGGAATGTTAGTTGTCCCTCACAACTTATAGGACTAAATGTGAAGTTGAGATTTCACATTAGTAGAGAAAAATATTTTCAAATTCCCATTACTAATTAATATGAACTTAAAAAGTCACACACCTAATAGTGATCACCTTCCAAATGTAAAAAGTTTACCATAATAATTAATTAAAGTGTTTAATTAATTGATTAATGGTAAAATGATTAAACATGTAATTAAATTTACAAAGACCCTAGCATGTCCTTATGTTTAATCTATGAAGGTTTCTATTCAATTAAATAGTAATTTGTATATGATGCAAACGAGAAAGATTAAATTGAAAATTGATTTGGACTAAATCAAAGACATAATTTTAAGCTTAGTAAAAACCCTTAACAAATGAGATGTAGTCTAAGCCCATGTGTGATATGGTTAAGAGGCAATATAGGGGTTAGAGAAAATTCACTATTCATAATCCCATATGATGGGTTTAGGGGTTAGAGAATTTTCTACTAAGGTTAAAATTATAATTACACCTTTTGGCTAATGGAATGTCCATTTTGCCCCTAAAGGAAAAAATGGTCATTTCACCATTTAAAAAAGTTGTCCACTTTTTCCCTCCACCAAATGAAGAGCTAAAAGGGTTTTTTTTTGTCTTTGTGATGACTTAAGGGCTGAGTCTTGAAGAAAAGAGGTATATAAAGGTTATGTTCATCTTTTCTTTATAAGAGTGAAAATTCATTTTCTCACTTGAAGCATTTTGGAGAGTGAAGTTGAGAGAGAGAGAAAAGGAAGAAAATGTTTCTTCATTTTTCTTTTGATCTTCAATTATCTTCTTTGCTCTTTATGAAAGAACAAATTCTTGCAAATTGAATGTAACAACCCACACCTACCCTAGAAATTTTCATGACAATTTGCTTGATTTAAAACTATTAAGGCTAATTGTGTGCTTTATGTAAATTTACGTGCTATGCGATCGATGAGTATGTAGCATGTTAAATTAATTTTAATATGCATAATATGAGTTATTATTGTGAAATAAATGATTTACATGAAGTGCATTAGCATAAAATAATTTATTTTAAATAAAATGAATTTTCATGCATAGAGGCAATTTTTAAGCACAAAATAATTTTATGAGTATTTTAAAATAATTTTTGAATAAATTTTTGGGGGAAATATTACAGAAAGTAATAAGAAAAATATTTTATTTTAATTACCTATAATCAGCCCCTAATTAAATAAAAAGTTCAAATACCTAAAAGTCCACTACTCAAAAACCCCCATAACCTAGCTCATTAAGGGTAATCTTAGAAATTGTCCAAAGTCCTATATTTAAATACCAAATTTTGGCCAGCCCTAGGGTTTCTAGTAGCCACACTCTGTCATTCCAGTATTTTCATAGAAAAATTCTCTCAAATAGTTCTCTCTACCAAGATTCTCAAAACACCTTCAATTTAGCAATTTCTTGACTATAATCATAAGTTTTTCTTCTCTTTCAATTCCTTATCTGATTTCTATGAATTAAATTATGAAAAAATTAATTTGAACTGGGTATTTACTGATTTTATAAATCTAATTCAGTTTAGGTGAGTTTTTGAAAGAGAAATTTAATTATCTACCGAAAACACAAATTTTTCTACGCGATTTCTCCAAAGGTGAATCTTGTAACTCAATAAAGCGGGGGTGATTTCTACATCATTGAATTCTAAACTGATTTTTGATGTGTTTAGAAGAAAAATATTGATTTAAATCATATTTTTGCATATTAATGTAATGATCAAAATTTCAGAAAATAGGGAAATTAAAGGTTTTCGTTCTAGAACTTAAAAGCTGGAAAATTCTATGATTATATATACATATGGCTGCCAATTTCTACATAAAGGAATCCTAAACTATATTGTTTTGTTTGGATAAAAATAATGATTTAAATCATGTGTTTACATATTACTGTAATGATCAAAAAACACTAAAAACCTAGAAAACTCATGATTTTCACTCCAAACCCTAAACTTCGAATTTTCATGCATGAGAATTATTCATGGCCGCCGATTGGTGGGTATTAGTGTCCTAAACTAATAATTGTTGTGATTGAATGGAAAATAATGGTTTGAATCACATGTTTACATATTGCTGTAATGACTGGAAAGTACCAAAAATAAGAAAACTCATGATTTTTCATCCTAGAACCTAAAGCTAGAAATTTTTATGCATATGGATTTATATATGAACTGATTCCTATATCATCAGGTTCTAAAATAATTTTTTTTTATTACATGAAAAATCTTGGCTCAAACCATGTTTCTACATATTACTGTAATAGACGAAAAGTGTGAAAAGCAACAAAATTCAATTTTTCCTTTAATAGAGTATTTAGCCTACATTGGAATTCTTATCCCAACGTTCATAATTTTTGTGTAATGTATTCTAATGATTATTGACATGCATGAATGGATGATAAATGCTTAAATTGCTTGCTGGTTAAAGGAATGACCCTAGACAAGTCTAGTGGCAATTTGGTATACTTAAGGTATCTTAACTCTATGCTGTGATTAATATGTGAATATGATTGGATAACGTGGAAGTAGGTTGTATGATGAGCTAATAATGAATTAATGGTCTTGAATTTATGAACAGATTGATGAAAGGAATTGGTCATAAGAGATAAGCATGATGCTTGAAAGGTTATTTGTTAAGTTGACTTATATGGAAGTGTTAAGTGTACTAAAATGATTGTTAAGGTAAATTGATATTAAAGTAATAATATTGTGTTGATCTTAGAAAGATATTGACATGATTATGATGTATTTTCATCTAGGCCTATAATATAGGCTAAGTGTACGAGACTTTTAATAGTCAACATCTTATGTGCAAGTGATAAGTGCACTTCTATGTGCAACTCTAAGTGTATGTGAATGTTATGTGTGCATGGGGTAGTTATGGGATAGGATAGCATCATGATTAAATAAATACTAAGTATTGAATTAAATATCATATTAGAACTTGAGGAGCTTTAAAGGTTCAAAAAGGCTACGTGTACTAGGAGTGAAGGAACTATAAGGTGAGTAAACATTATATTCATGCTACAAGTACAAGTAAACATTATGTTATGTTACAAATATGTGATATCATGTTATATAAGCCTTTGAGATCTTTGAAACCCAAGTTCTTCCTATCCTAAAATATGATTAAATGATTTCTTTATTAAGTTTGAGTTGCCAAAGGACAATTGGTCCAAAAATAATTTTTGTTTATCCAATGATGATTCCTTTGTGATTATTGCCCTAACTTATATTCTTTTTGGAATTACGCTATTCTTGAATCTTTTGTTCAAAAGGTTAAACTGCTATTGCTATTGTGATACATGTTTTATTGCATTAAATGTTATTGTTATATGTGATTACCATTAGCTCTAGCTATAGTACCTTTAACCCTTTATGCAGAAGTCCTTGTGCCGATGGGGGTAATCATCGAAACCTATGCACATGATTTTAACCCAGTATCCACCTCAACTAGAAAAAGGCAGTTCAAGCCATAAGTCCTTATCAGCTTCACGCCTTCTATATGATAGGAGTTAGAATTTGGTTTAATGCCACCTCTCCTTTATGTGTTTGAGTGATAGAGCATTAGCCTTTACTCTTTATATGTTAGAAGTGTGATTTCTACAAACTTGTTAAATTGAACCCTTACTAAATTGCAACTTGAATCATGAATTGTAAATCATGAACTATATGTATAAGCTATGAGTTCCTTTTTGATGGAATATATGTTAATGTATGTATGATACTGTTTACTCATTGAGATTATCTATCTCACCCCTTTTTCTTTCCTTGTGTGGTTCCAGATGAGAAATATGTAGAGCCAAGATGATAGCTCAAGCATTCTATTTCACTTGGGGGAACTCCTTGTCCAAGCGACTAATAATACCATGCTATAAAGGGTTGTCATTAGATGCTCTGGGAATATTTGTTTTGAGATGTTATTTATTAAGGTTTTTGAGTGGATTATAAATATTATTTCCTTATGGATTATATGTGAAGTGTCTAATTACTATCTTCTGTAAGTCAAGGTTTTCATATAATGTTTTAAATGAGTTATTGTGTAAGGTTTGGTATGATCTTAGGGTATGATCTTAGGCATGACTTATATATTTGTAAGTGGGTTCTACAGGCATAGGTGACCTTATATCTCCCTGTGTTTTAGGATCGTCATATCTCTAAAGTTGGGATGTGACAAAGTTGGTATCAGAGCTGTAGTTTTAAAGTCTAGTTTAGACTTGTTTATGTACCGAGTTAAATAAGTATGATCCTAGAGCACAGGAATTTTCCTGTCATGTCATTTGCAGTCTATCGCTAGCATAGTTCCTTGAAATCCTAGTATGTTTTAGAAATCCTTGATATTATTTGCTTGCCTTATGATTCTTTTGGCAAATGATCAAAATGGTTACCCCTGCTTGAGGACCGAGACCCAAAGCACCCCGTGTGACTTGTAAGAGGACTTGGCTAAAGATGTTTAAGAAAGTCATATTTGTGATTTGGCCCGTGAGATAAGAGATCTTTGATGAAGAGGGGGACCCTAAGGAGTGGCTAGATCGTGATTGCATCTATAGTAAGATTCATAAATTGGAGGATGACTATTCAGTCTTAAAGGAGGAAAACTGATGTCTTAGGCTTTTGGTTCATACCTTGAGGGAGGATGTGGAGCAGCTCAAGGTAGGGCTTGTTGAGTATGGGGGAGATTACTCATCAGCGAGGTCTTTGTCTTTAACTAGTCACCGTTAGGATGGAGATCTCCTTTCTTATTGATGTGTAAATAGTGGCCATGTCGTTCTTGATTGCCCTAGTGGTAGACACACGAGAGTTAGGATGAGTAGTTGGTGATGATCAGCGTAACAACATAGTGCTTTATATGATATGAATGTTATTCCCCTTTAACTGCCTAGTCAATTAGCATGAGATGATTTCTTTTATTGCTATGTGTGAGGCCTCACCTGAGCGCCCAACCCGATCCACTAAAAGGGATTGAAAATGCCCATTTGGGAGAAACATCACGATTGGAACTCGTTATGAGTTCAGAAAAATTGTGTTTTGTAAGTTGTATTTTGCAAAGGGAGTCGCCAATTTAATTTTGTTTATTTTAGTTGGGAAAATTAAAGGGAAAACCCAATTTGATTGACTCCAAAATTATACCATTTATCCCATGAAAAAGCACTAGTCCTTGAATGACCAAAGAGGGCTTGGGGACTAGGTTTTGGTTAAAATAATCCAAAAAATTAGTTTGGCTTTAAATGCAAAATAGCTTTTGTAAGAAGGAGTTTTTATGTATGCATGAACATATATAATATGATGCATGAAACAATATTACTCATGCAATGCATGGCAACATGAAATAATGACAGTTACAAAATGCGAAAAGATAAGGGAGAAACTACTTAAAACTATTACAAGTCAAAATATAAAAATCAATGGATCTTTCCTCTAGCCCTTACGGGTTGTAGGAAAAGCACACATTCCCCAAATAATCTAAACAACTAAGATAAGAAAGAGAATATTAAATTAATTATAATAAAAAGAATTAAAATTTCAAATTTTATTTAAGAAAAGCAATTTTGATCCTAAACTATGTGAAGAAGGTGATAGAGAGAAAAAGTTGTTAATTTTAGTAGAGTTGAATGCCTTAGAGAAGGCAAGCCTATGTATCCCTTTGAATGGGAATCAAACCCCATACAGTTCTTCCTTCTTGCGAAGGAGGGGTTTTTAAGTCATTACCTTTGTTATTATGTTTTGATTGATTTTAAAGGGCTTAGGGATTTGTTAATTAGGTCAGATTTTAATTAGCAAAAATTAGATCCTTTCAGATTTAGATCTTAGAATTGAAATTGAAAAGGAAAAGGAAAGAACTTTTAACTTTGGCTTACATTGGCGAGGAATGTAGGGAGCGAACTTAGCACTGGATCTAAGTTCCACCTTGGCCTAGGGATATCATAAGCACTCATTTTGGAAGAAGGACTCTTGAACAACATGAACTCTTCTTGGAGGGACTTGGATCACACCTTTGCTTGATTACCACGAATTCCCTTTTGAAAGAAATGGCTTGAATCGAACCTTTTCTTGATTAGGAAGCTTAAGAATAGAACTTGAGGTGATTAGGAGGCTTGTGAATAGGGTTTTGAGATGATTAGAAAACTTATGAATGGTATTTTATATGATGGGGGAGGTTTTGGAATGAGATTTTAGAGATTTGGAGGTTTAGGAAAAGGGTTTAGATGATTAAAAAGCTTAGAAATAGGGTTTAGAAAGCTTTATGGAGAGTATAGAAGTATGTAGTTATGTGTCTTTAGTTGTTATGAGGTGCAAGTTATTTATAGGGGGAGTTTAGGGCTAAAAATTCACAGTTTTCGAGTAGAATTCTGAAAGGGTACAGTTGCGGTAACTGAAGAGTCAGCTGCGGCAACTGCAGAGCACTTTGCAATTGCTGCAGTGCTAGCTGTGATAGCTAATTGGCTATCATAGGGGCCTCTGCGATAACTACAAAGGCAGCTGCGAGTTACCACAATGGGCCCGCAAGTTGCCACATTCTATTTTTTGGCCTGTTCTTCTCCGTCTTTAATCCGATTTGAGCCTGATTTAATTCTATGGGTTTGTAATCAAGTTCTAATCATCTGAAGTGCAAGTTTTAGGAAAATAATTTTTCAATAGAGTGCTGCCCTGCACCCTACAAGGGGCGTTGCCCCCTTAATCCTTGCCCATTAACCGGCTAGCAGGATCATTGTATGTATAGCGCATGAATCTTAGCAAGTGTCAAGCTGTAGTCAGATCCTAAGGGTGCAAATTTTAGGGTTCATAACTACCCCCTCAACAGAATTAGCTTTGAGCAAAAGGCAATTCTGATGATAGTGAACCTTGGAATGAGGGATGGTAAGATGAACCAAATCGATGCCTAAGTCAGCATCTAGACATGTTTTGGTGAAAATAGTTGATTTTTTTTTAGAATGTGGTGAAAAAGGAACCATAGGGTTGCCTAGATGATCTAAACATTTATGGGTGAAATGATCCTAAGGCTATCCTAGGTAGGTCTAGGATGCGTCTGATCAAAAGGGATACCTAATTCAGATTTAAGGTATAAATCCTAAGGCTATCTTAGGATGGGTCTGAACAAAAAGGATACCTAATTCATATTTAAGGTATAAATCCTAAGACAATCCTAGGATGGTCTGATCAAAAGGGTACCTAATTCAGATTTAAGGTATGAATCCTAAGGCTATCTTAGGATGGGCCTGATAAAAGGGGATACCTAATTTAGATTTAAGGTAAGAATCCTAAGGCTATCTTAGGATGGGTCCAATCGAAAGGGATACCTAATTCAGATTTAAGGTATGAATCCTAAGGCTATCCTAGGATGGGTCAGATAAAGGGGATACCTAATTTAGATTTAAGGTATGAATCCTATGGCTGTCCTAGGATGGGTCTGATTGAAAGGGATACCTAATTTAGATTTAAGGTATGAATCATAAGGCTATCCTAGGATGGGTCTGATCAAAAGAGATACCTAATTCATATTTAAGGTATGGATCCTAAGGCTATCCTAGGATGGGTCTAATTAAAAGGGATACCTAATTCAGATTTAAGGTATGGATCCTAAGGCTAGCCTAAGATGAGTCTGATCAAAAGGGATACTTAATTCAGATTTAAGGTATGAATCCTAAGGCTATCCTAGGATGGGTCTGATCAAAAGGGATACCTAATTCAAATTTATGGCATAAATCCTAAGGCTATCATAGGATGGTATGATTAAAAGGGGTACCTAATTCAGATTTAAGATATGGATCCTAAGGCTATCCTAGGATGGGTCTGATAAAAAGGGATACCTAATTAAGATTTGAGGTATAAATCCTAAGGCTATCCTAGGATGAGTCTGATTAAAAGAGATACCTAATTTAGATTTAAGGTATAGATCCTAAGGCTATCCTAGGATGAGTCTGATGAAGAGAGATACCTAATTTAGATTTAAGGTATGAATCCTAAGGTTGTTCTTTCTGGAAGGAGCTAAAAAATGATATTCTTGTCTTGGTAGGAATGATGACGACCTTGTCTAGTACGAAAGAGATCTATTTTGATTCAAAAGTCTGACTTACAACTTATTCTATTGTGAAATGCATTTGACTATGCAATGATTGGACACCTTGAACCTATGAAGGGTCAGTTTGGTAAGAGAGTGCTGAGCGTTTGGGAGAAAGATGCCCCCACTTTGGAAAGGTGAATATTTGGAAGGGAGGTGCCCCCACTATAGGATGATAAAGGAAAGCAGTTTGGCTTTTTCTCTTTTTTTTTTTTGGCTGATCAGCTAGTTTAGAGGTGAAATGGGCATGTTAGGTATGAGGCTAGTTAGTTAATGGCTATGATTAAAGTCACTTTGGGAGGTTAAACCAAGTATGGCTGGAAGACATCGGGCAGGGTTTAGGTGTGTTTGGTTTGCAATAATGTTTGGCTTAAGGCTGAATTAGAAAGCTTGAATAGAAGGGTCAAGTCCTTTGAGATGATAAGGTTTAGGTCAAGTTTAGTTTCAAGGAAGGTTAGGTCTGGCAATTGGCTTGGTTAGTTATGGTCTTCTGGTTTTGGCTTTAAGGGAGATTTGTTTAGAAGGCTAAGTTCGATTCAGCTAAGTTCATTTCAAATTTCAGTCTAGTTTCACTAAAAAAAAAATGCATAATACCGACTAACTTTTTTGTCAGTAAACATAGAAAATTGGTCGGTATCTAAACTTACCAACCAAATATTGACAAAACTATTTAGTCGGTATTTTCATTGTCGGTAAAAAAAAATACTGACAAAATATAATATAGTCAGTAAATACCGACTGATATTTTTGTCACTATATTGTCTTATTTTTGTTGGTAAATTTGTAAAAAGTAGTCGGCTCAATAAATTACCAACTAAAAATATAGTCAGTAAAATATATTTTTGGTCAGTAAATTAGTAAATTATTTTGTCGTTGAGTTTTTCCGACTATATTTTCCGTTGGTAATTAATAAGTTTGGGTTGGTAAATATAAAAAATATTGGTAGGGAAATATTTTTACTAACTGATATTCAGTCGGTAAATTGATAATTTTTTGGAGGGAAAATTTTACCATCTAAATATTTTTGTCAGTAAACAATACGTAAATTTACCAACAGCTATATTTGTTGGAATAAATAGTCAGAAAATCAATTGGTAAATTATCTAACAAAACCTCTTAGTTGGTATTTAGTCGGTAATTTTATTCCCATATAGTTAATAATTTTTCGGCAAAATATTATTATTCTTTTTAGCTATTATTAATCCAATTTTAAATAAAATATAAATAATAAAAACATTTATAATATATATATATATATATATATATATATATATATATATATATATATATATATATATATATATATATATATATATATATATATATATATATATATATATATATATATATATATAACTAATGATATCATAAATATGAAAGTCAACATTCTAATTCATAGATATATATAAAAATTCCATACAAATAATAAAAATAAAGTAATAATTATCTAGTAATTAAAATCCAACAAAAAAAAGTCCAAAATAGATAAACTACTGTGTAGAGAAGTGATCGTCATCTCTGTCATCGTCATGCTGAGAATTATGTGAATCTAGAAGAAGCTGAGAATCAGAATGAGCTAGAGGACACTGAGAAGCAATTAGGGTACTCATTTGATTTGCAAAATCTTGTGTAAGGTCCTGCAACTCTTGAATCACCCTATCCTGCTCTGTCATCCTCTGAGCTTGCTCACTAACCCGATGAACCTGCTATGAAAGTTGCTCCTATAGTTGCTGAATTTTAGTAGTATATTGTTCACAAGCATGGCTTGTCCCTGAAGTAGAGGCACTAGATGATGGGTAATATTCTGACCCCTGAGATCCAAGACCATAAATTCAATTTCTTTTTCATCCACCAACTACATCCAAATACAGCCTATTTTCATCTATTGTCTCATTTGACTAGGTCATTTGTTCTCGTCTAATCTCAATAGCTCCTTAAAAAATATATATATAAAAAGGATAACAATATCAATACAAATAGATAAAAACAAGTGTAATATAGATATTATTTATAGTAATTAAGTAAAACGTACATGAACAGCTTTTGATCTCTGGTCGATAAAAGTCTAACCATCCCCTTTCTTTATATGAGTGCGAACAAATAACTTTGTAGCAGTGGGTTGTCGGCTTAGTTTTTTAGCTTAAAAAATAAAGACAATTCAAATCATAAAAGAAATAATTTCAAATATAAAAAAAAAATAAAGTTGCATATTACCATATATGAAAAAAAAAGATATATATATTACTAAAATAAAATTCAATAAACAATTACAAGTCATTTCCCATGCTCATAATGGGTAGCAGTGCCTCTAGTGTGAGTTGATGATCCGGATCCATCACTGGACTGTGACATTCTATTTTTCGAATATTGCTCAGACCGTTCTTTCACTTTTGGCTTATTCCAATGGCCCTACCATCTATCCCACACTTCTTCATTCATAAATTTTGGCCTCTTCCTAGCTTTTTTGATCTCACACATCATGTCCTTATACCAAACTGCAACTTTCACCTTCCATGCAGCATGGATTAGTGCATCTAATACTTCATCCTAGATGCATGCTTTTTGCCCAAAATATATGAATAATGGAATTTGTTAAATTATTCAATCTAACATAAAGAATTTGTATGAAATAAAAAAATGAATTAAATACCTGAAATTCCTCCCAATAAAATTTCTTCTTTAACTCACTAACAGTTTTCCATTGGACAACTTTCACCCCCTCTTCATTGACAGCCTCCTAAAAAATCTTTCTAATTTTTCGTGAACACGTCCCAAAAGGCTCCAAACTTAAAACCCATTAAATTATTTATAAGAACATACTAATATGTAATTTTTACATAAATAAAGTTGCATACATTAGCGTAATAAAAAAAATGTTACAAATAGTAATTAAACACACTTGTAAATCAAACCAAGTATTTTACTAAAAATCTGACAAAATCAACATATTCCCCCCATAAAATGGTTTAATTTCCTATTAAACATTTCAATTATCACATCACCACAATCACACATCACCACAACCACACATCACCATAATCCCGCATCATCACATCACACAAAGTAATCATCAAGCCTAATAAAGTGAAGTATTTTATTTAATATCTAATATAAACCAATAGCAATTAATAATTACTTGTCAAAATTAATGTATATTACTTGCTTTTCACCGCTTAAGGTGACACATAATCGACTTTGTGTAGAAGTAGAGCTAGAATGAGCAACAGAAGCACCTGCTGTTGGTCCTACTAACTGTCCATCTGTCTATGAAGGTTGAGATTGTGATTGAGGAGCTGTATGCATAGCAAATGGAGATGGCAATGTTGATGGTGATAATGGTGAGGACTATGTTGCTGTAGTAGCAAGTTGAGGTACTTGTTGAGGTGGTGGTACCGATAATTGTGTCATAGTAGTAGCAGGTTGAGGTGGTTGTTGAGATGGAGGTGGTACTAGTGATGAGGTCGTGGCAGTATAAGGCTGAGGTGGAGGAAGCACTAGTGATAGGATTGCAACAGTGGCAGGTTGAGGCGGTGGTTAGGGTGAAGGTGGTACCGATGATAGGGTAGTGGCA
Organism: Reutealis trisperma; assembly: GCA_947687605.1. NCBI lineage: Eukaryota > Viridiplantae > Streptophyta > Magnoliopsida > Malpighiales > Euphorbiaceae > Reutealis > Reutealis trisperma. The sequence continues at coordinate 563,093 of CANTUT010000701.1, read as the reverse complement.
GTAGCAGGTTAAGGTGGAGGTGGCATAGGTGATAGGATCATGGAAGTAGTAGGTTGAGGTGGCACCGACTGTGAAGGATGTGTATGTGAATCTGAATGTGTAGACCCACTAGAAGGTTGGGATTCAGCTGAATTATTCCTAACCAATTGTCTCTTATTGGGGTCCCATTTTCTACCCATCTCAACAGTCAACCTACAAGAAATGCAATGATAAATAGTTAGATCATTATTGTAAAAGCAAAATATAAAATAACACATTTATTAAATAAAAGCACATAATAATGAATAAAATCATTAAAATAAATAATAACCAAACATTTATTCATCATTATTAAAATCTAAATAATCCATCAAATGCAATAAATTAAATACAAATTAAATATTGTCCAAACTAATCACTATCACTATCTTCCATAAATTCATCTTCACTTTCAAGTTCATTTGACACTTCCGATTCTGTCTGTAGTATAGGATCATCTGAAAGCTTAGCTTCATCATCTCCTAAATCAACAAATACTCCATCTATATCATGTAATGAACTAGATTCATTGATGCTTATAGATGTTTCAGTAAGCTACAAACTGACAGGCTCATCTTCTTGGAATGCTGTGGTAGCATCTACTGTTTTCTCAATAGTTATAGGAACATCCATAACATGCCTAGCTTTAACTTTGCAAACCGCCCACCAGTCACACTTGTCTCTCTTCAAGCTAAGATAAGGAACATAATATACCTGTGTTGCTTGCATTGCAAGAATAAATAGATCATATTTGTTTAGTTTATGCTTGTGATTGACATCCAATAAAGGGTATTATTTATGAACCTTGATCCCAACATTACTAGTAGGATCAAACTAGTCACACTTGAATAGAATAGTGTGCTTAATTAGAAGCCTTAGATATTCCAACCGTAGAATCTTTATTAAACATTCGTAGCAATCACTCTCAGACTCGCTGTAATTTGTGCCCTTAATACAAACTCTACTATTTGAAGTGGACCTAATCGAACCATGTGATTCTGTTTGAAACCATTAATGAAATACATAGGGAATGATTCCACAGTATGTAATGGGCCTTTTGCAAGATCTTTGATGAACTCATTGTCAATGAAGTTATCACGTGCCTATTATGAAAACAAAAGTTTAGTACGTTATCACATGCCTATTATGAAGACAAAAGTTTCGTACGTATATATGTTTTATTACTTACATATTTCTCAAACCAAATGGCAAAATGGTCATCAAGCATATGATCAAGCTCGGCATCAGTGATGTAAGGTGATGCTTTTTTCACTTCATCAATGTACAGTCTATTTCAAAACAAGATAATAAATATTTTAGATAAATTTTTTAAGGAAAATTGATATTGTATTACTTTTCAACACACTTATATAACATATAGATCAGCCTCCTCACAATTCAACAAAATGTAATTACGTGCTACTTTATATTCAGTGTCAGATATCATCATTTCAAGGCACTTTTTGCAGTCATGTGTAAACATGGGGCTCAAAATAATATGAACAAAAATTTGACACTTCCTCCACTAAATATGCATTACAAATTGAACCTTCCACCTTCGCTTTATTAGTTACATTCTTTTTCAAGCGACGAAGAAATCTATATGAAGATGCATGAATAAGCTTATATAAGTAATCAGTTTTAAATAAAGAAATATTCATTTTAAGAGTAATGAACCAAACAAGCAATTTTAGCCTCATAGGGCAAGTGTACCGAAAGATGTTCCATAGAGTCAAAAAAACTAGGAGGGAAAATACGCTCCAATTTACAAATAATAATTGGAATATCTCTTTCAAGTCTCTCCATATCCCCCACTGTAATTGTGGTTGAAGATAAATCTTTGAAAAAAAGGCTTAACTCGGTGAGAGCTGACCACACATTTGCAGGCAAGAGCTCATGAAATGCTATGGGAATTAACCTCTGCATAAACACATGGCAATCGTGGCTCTTCATCCCAAACATCTTCAATTTTCTCATGTTTACACACCACCCCATATTGGAAGCATAACCATCAGGAAATTTAAGATTTTTAACCCATTCATACAAAACTTATTTCCTAGGTTTATCTAATGTGTAGCATGCTTTTGGATATTTCCCTGTAGCTTCATTTTTTTCTAACTCAGGCCTTCGGCACAACTTCTTCATGTCTTCCCTTGCCTTCTCATTATCTTTAGTTTTCCCCTCGATATTAAATACATTATTAAAAACATTTTCAAATACATTCTTCTCAATATGCATCACATCTAGATTATGTCTAATGAGATTTGAACTCCAGTATGGCAGATCCCATAATATACTTCTTTTATTCTAGCCACAATTCTTACAAATTGGACCATTAATCTCTTCAGCATTGAGTTCAATCACTTTCCTCAATCCCAATTCATTTAATTCCTGCAAAATTTGATGACCATTCTTAATAGGTGGTGCTTGTGAATTCTCCATTCTATTTTTTCAAGAACCAATTTTTGTTACGTCTAAAAGGATGATCCTTAGGAAGAAATTTATGGTGATTCTCAAACCAAGTCATCTCTCGACCATAGCTTAGTGTAAATGCTTGTGAATGTTCCATATAATAAGGACAAACATGTTTCCTAGCTGTGCTCCAACCTGAAAGCATTGTATTAGCAGGGAAATCACTAATAATCGACATGAGAGCCGTTCTCATTTGGAAATTTTGTTTCCTTGATACATCATATATTTGTACACCTACATCCCAAAGATGTTTCAACTTTTCAATCAATGGTTGAAGGAAAACATCTATGTGGTTTTTTGGGTTGTTAGGCCTAGGAATAATTATAGATAAGAACATGTATGTCTCTTTCATACACATCCATTGGGGCAAATTGCATGGGGTAACTATAACTGGCCAAGAAGAATACTATTGTCCAAACTGACCAAATAGTTGAAAACCATCAATACAGAAGACCAACCTCACATTGCGGCTCTCAGAGGCAAATGAAGGATATGTGCAACTAAAACACTTCCATGCATCAGCATCAGATGGATGACACATTCTCCCTTCTTCATTCAAATGCTCATCATGCCATCGCATATACGAGGCTATTGTTTCTGAAGCATAAAGTTGTTGCAACGTAGGAGTTAGAGGAAAAAAATACATAACCTTGTTTGCTATATTTTTACCATGTTCCCTTGGTCCCCTTTTCTTCTTAAATTGACACTCATTACAAAACTTACATCTTGTCAAGTTATCATCAGCACCCCAGTATATCATGCATCTATTCTTGCAACAGTCTATCTTTTCAACCGGAAGACCAAGGCCTTGAACTAATTTCTTGGTTTTGTAAAAATTATCCACCATTTTATTATTCTCAGGTAAAACCTCTTGTAAAAATTGCATGAAATCATCATAACATCTCTCTGAAAAATGGTGCTCCGACATATGCAACAATCGTGCCACAGCCATCATTTGGGAGTGTTTATTACATCCATCCCACAATTGTTCATCGACTGCATTAAGCATATCAAAGAATTTTTATGCAACTAGATTAGGTTCTTCATCCATGTATTCTGTATAAAAATCAGGCCCAGCTACATCAAGAATCATCTATTGATATGTATTTGGTGCTTATGTATCCACTTCTGCAAATATAAAGCATTCAGAATGCACAGATTCTGCACTCCTATACGGTTCTCCATGTCGATTCCATTCATAGTAATCCGGAATGAATCCTTTTCTGAAAAGGTGCAATCTCATGTCTTCAAGCGTTTGGTACTTTCAATTGTGGCACTTCTTACAAGGACACCTTATCTCAGTCACATCTCACATACTTGAATGATTATAAGTAAATGTAACAAAGGTTTCAACACCATCAACAAACTCATTGTTAAGGGTGCCATCAACGTTAAGCCTCTTGTACAACCATTGACAATCAGCTCTCATTTTTTTTATTCTTGTGTTTACCTAGGGATGCACCAAAGTTAAAAAAAAAAAAAAAAAAAAAAAACTAAATATCTAAACATGGTGAAGCATATGACATCGGGAATAAAAAAAATTTGATCATAGAATAGAAAAGATAGTAGGTAATTAAGTTAATTAGTTACATATTTTCAAATAAAAAGTTAATTAGTTACATGTGTATTAACTGGGCAATTCACCTAAGCAAGAAGGCGAGGAGAAGAACAAATTGGCAATTCATAAAGTCAAATTGCAACAAGTTCTGAAAATCACCATAGAAATATGCCATTCATTGTGCATGACAATGACTACTACATGTACTATAATAACATTCCATGCCCAAATGATTCATACTTGTATCAACATTAGCAGAAAATAAGCCTAGGCAATTTTACTTTCTAGTTACCTGTGTATGAATGCGGTCACAAAGCTCAGCAGCAAGTTTTCTCACATCTTCAAATTCATACTTATTAAATGCCTTGCAATAACATAAATAAAATAAAACATCACATTATTTTCCATGTTAATGAAGCTTGAAGTTGCTATGCTCATGGATCAACAAACTGCTAGTAAAGAATGAAGAAAGATGCATTGTCATAAATATGTTAGTTTAGATATGTATATGAGAAGAACACATTCAACATCACAATATCATTAAATATTTTGAGGTACATAATAATTAATTAAACACAAATCTAATTTATATAATCGAAATATGTCATGTTAAAAAAATAAAAAGTTAGAATTGCAACAAGTTCTGAATATTTATCCTACTAAGTATAGTAAGTACACCAACTTGTATATAATTATTTTTTTAACAAATCAAAGACTAATAATAGTAGAAGGGCAGGTCAAAAAAAGCAAGGCCATGGGGTCCCAAGTAGACAAAATTTACATGCAGCCAGCTGGAATGGAAAACAACACTGGCGTCAATAGTGAAAATTAATTGACAAAACAAACTGACAGATCAGTGGAATTTCAGAATTTCCTCAAGGAAATAACCATTGTAACCCTTGATTTATAGGACCCTTTATTTGGCATATATATATATATATATATATATATATATATATATATATATATATATATATATATATATATATATATATATATATATATATATATAAATGTTCTTATTATATAATTGAAGCCCAGCACGGTGGAATTCATTTTTTCTTTTACTTAAAAAATTATATTTTTGAATTTAAAATTTTTTCCAAATTTTAATAATAATTTAAAAATCAATAGATAAAAAAAAAAATCAAATGTGAATAATTGATAATTAGTCATTTGCACATGTATCTAACCTAAGGTACAATACTACATAAGTTATAGCATTGAATTGTTAAATAATTGAATTGACTATTTATTAAGCTGTGAATTTTGCTTAAATTATCATAATAATAATTTCATTAATGAAATTCATATCAACTCAATTTGCTTTTTATGTTGATTTGTTTATTATATCTTTAACAATAATACTAATTTAGTCAATTAATAATTATATTAGCTTGAGTTGGATCTGGTCACTTTCTCCTCTTTTGTGATATATATTTGGTGTTGCTCTCTTTTTTTTTTTTTTTTTCTTTTTTCATTAGAAATTTTCTTTTTCTAATATTTCTATATAGTGAATTTTAACTAAATTAACCAGCAGATTTATAGAACTGAACAACCAACCAATTGAATATATAATAATAATAATAATAATAATAATAATAATAATAATAATAATAATAATAATAATAATATTATTATTATTATTATTATTATTATTATTATTATGTCTCAACAAAAGCAAGGGATTCAACAAATTTCTTATGGCATTTAAGAAAAATAAGTTAGGTGTACTTTCAATGAGAGATTTTAAATAATACGCTGGATTTATAAATCCACATACTATTCAATATCTATCATACCAAACATAAATAGTTCAACAAAATCTCTATTTATTGAAATTTCATAGATTTTATAGTAAGAATAAAATAAAATTTATAAATTATTAACATCTTAAGTTTCACTAATGTATATAACTTCAAAATGTATAAAAATGAAGAATTTTACTTACAAAGTTGTCAATTCAGATAAATTTCCAATAAATGCAGGCAAGGGACTAGTGAAGTAATTTTGATCAATGTACCTACACAAATTGAGTAGCATATAAATAAAACTATCAATTTTTCATAGTTAAAAGTTAAAATACCTGAATAAAATGATGAACAATAAAATATATATAATGAGAAGAGACTAGGAAATTCCTTACAGAATGGTTAAATATTTGAAAGCTAAAATCTCGTCTGGTATTACCTGTCTAAAGCAACAACTTTCTTGGAATATGATTGAGAGATTAACCTTAAATAAATAAAATTGAAATCAATTCTAAACTATAAATACAAATATAAAGGAAATACATTCTAAAGAAGTCATAATTTAAATTGCATAATTTACTAAAATATAATAAACATAATATATGAAATTAAAAAATCATTATTATAAATAAAAGATAACAATATATCTAAATCCAACAATTTCATTCTAATGTGATTTAAAAAAAAAATTATAGTTAGAGATTTTCTGATTTGCAAATTTGAATCAGAAAATTGAAATATTCATAGCAAAATAAGAGGTGTTCAATTCATCTATTTAAAACAAAAGTATATGTACACAAACATATATATATATATATATATATTGCAAAAAATAATTGTACCTTCTTGATGTAAGTATAATATAAATGGGGATTAAGGGATTAGAGCATATATTTGAGAAAAATTATTTTTGAATTGCATGGAAGTTTCAAAGGATCCATTAATAATAATATGTATGTCCAACAAACATGAGCAGTACCACCAATGTAATGCTTAAGAGACTAGTCAACTAAAAAGAAAGCACCACCATTCCCCACTAATAGTTGTTATCAGCAATCATACACAAACATTTATTAGGGCTTTACTTGCTCGAATTTAGTGGGGTGAGAGAGAGAGATAGTGACATCCTCTTGGTTAGTTTGAAATTTGAATGAATAATCCATTTCTAGCATTCAAATTCTATTTCAAAATTAGGCCGCAATACTTATTGCATGTATTTCTATAATTTGTACATACATAATTGTAGAATTGGTAAATATATTAAGATTAATACGCAATGAAACTAAAATTGGTGGTATTTGGTAAGGCAAAAGGTGTTAGTTACCATTTGAAGCAGATAAAAATTAAAAGTAGATTTGACCACATATTGAAGATGATAGAATGGTCAGTCTTTTTAGCATTGTAAAATGTATAGCTTAATAAATTTAAAGGAATCTTAAACTGCAGAACTGCGAATTGGCAAATAAATGTTAGTTTAGCTTATTCTTTTTCCTGATTTAGGAGCTTTGGAACTCAGTGCAGAGCTCCCTAAAATGCTGGAAAGGGCTTCATTTAGGTTTAGAATTTACTACTGCAGTTTCTTTAATTGGACCTTAGTATGAGCATTTTGGGTAGATTGTTTATGCCTTGAAAGCTATTTTAATGGGTTCATAAAAATTTCTGGGTGTTGCACAGGACTAATGTGATAGGATTTTTCCTCTTTGAGTTTTGAAGCAAGAATTTGCATCTTTTAATTTCATCATGCAGGATTGGAAAACCCCAGACATAGGATCATTGATCCAGGCTGTTCATGGTACTTATTAAACAAAAGAACAAGAATTATGTAATATCCTCTCTAATAAAGTGATCAGTACATGATGCGGTTGTATGTACACTTTTCACCAGAACAGGAGCTTACTGTTTGTGTTTTGCCTTACTTGGGTCTCTCAGCTGAGGAAAATGTGGGTGTATAGGAAAATGTGGGTGTATATTTTGGTTCTTTTTACTATTATGTGAGTATTGCAAAATCTACCTTGAGCCTTTTTGGTTTCCTTGATGAAACCAAGTAACCAACAACTGATTGATTAGATGTACTGAATCATCCCCTGGTATATATTTATCCTAGGCAAATCCATTCAAGTAATTGTTGTATTTAAGTTCCCTTCTAAAAAAGTAGGGGAGAGAAGAACACATATGACCTTATTAGCATTTAGTTTTATATTCATATTCATTCACTAATTCCTTTTGTCTTGGAAAGTATAAAACTCAAATATCCTATGGATGATTCAAAATGGAATCAAGAGAAAAAGAACTTAACAACTGTTATAATAGGAGCTGGTTTAGGGAGTAACATGGGCATAGTTTTTACCCTAGTGAATTAGAATGCCAAAAAAGCAATAGTAGTTGTAGAGTTATTCAATATACCACCCAGTTTTTTCAACTGATGCTAACCACACCACCCATTATTGTTTGGTCAGTTTCAACTACTGTTCTTGTGTGGCCGATTCTAAAAGAATGGAGGGTAGTTTTAATTTGGGTGAATGCTGATCTTCTTATTGTTTACGAGCTCCTTATGGTTGAAATATTGCAAAATCTTGAGTTCAAAGTTTTTGGTCTCAAAATTCTTGCTCATGTTATTGTTTAGGTGTTTGCTATACTATTCATTTTCTTTATTTTTATGGTCTGCAAATTCTCTGATTCCCTACTTGCAAATTATAGCAATATAAATTATATTTACTTAGGAATATTTCAACCATTGTTTAATAAGCAACTTGAGTGAGTGATCTAAATAAACAAAACAGAGTTCATATTGCATCTCAGATTGGGTGGAAATTTCTCACCTCCACCTAGTTTTCTTATATAAATTGACCAATTTCAAATTAAGCATAAAACTACCTAAACCAATCAAAACAGCAAGAAAGAGAACAAAGCCAAGTCAGGTTCATTTAAAAATCTAGGTTTCTCTTTTATCCTCACTTCCCTTGCTATTCCTACAACCAATTAGTACTCTTTCAAATATCAATGGGTTTTTCTTTAAATATTCTTATTGCCAAATTGATATTCATTACATACTCTCTCAACTAGCCAGAAACCCATGCACACAGAAGCCATAAGCCAAAGCAACCAAATTTATAAAATGATAATTCTAGCAAACAAAAAAAAGAAAAAAAGCACACCAAAACCACCAACAGAAAATCCATTACAGAGAAGAAAATGAACAAACCATTACAAAAAAGCATACAAAAATCAATACTCAGAATTAAGAAAAGAAAATGAAAATAAACAATTACCTTAAGGCAAACACAAACAAAATGAGCAAGAAATTGAATACCCAACACCACCGCCGGCGACAACAAAGCAGAAAATCTTTCAAAAAAAATCTCAAACACAAGTCACTAGTGACGAAAGAAAATCCGACAACAAAACCAGATATAAATAGGTGAAAAAAAAAAAACAAAATCAGATGGTGAAATGGGAGCAGAAGATGGAAGAGAACAAGCTAGGGAGAAGAATAAAATGGGAAGGGAGAGAGAAGAATGGATTAGATGGGTATATATATTTTGGGTTTATCGACCATTTAAATTGTTGCTAAATTGTTGATATTTTATGAATTTTACTTTAATTATTAAATATATTTTAATTATTTTTGTACATTGTTTTAGTTATTTAGTATATATCTATTAGATATTATGTTAGTTATTATCTTATTAATTATTTAGTATCTTGTTCGAAATATTTATTTATTTTTTAATATAATAATTTATATTTTTTATGTTATTAAATTCATCAATTTGTATCATATTTATATTGTAATTATATGTTTTATAATTAATTAAAATATTATTTAATTATTGTTATTTTTAAATTATTAATTAATACTATAATAATATTAGAAAAGGTCGAGGTCGTTTATTAACCAATCCTTTTAAATGAGATATGGGCACAAAAAATTCAAAATAACGATGCCAAAACTTTTTGAAAGAGAATAATGCTTACAGCTTCTTTAAGCATTTTGATATCATAGTATTGTAAGCTACAAAGTCAATCTCTTTAAATAAGGTCGGAGTATAGAAAGGATAAAAATAATGATACCAAAACTTTTTCAAAGAAAATAATGCTCTCAGCTTCTTTAAGCATTTTGATATCATAGTACTATAAGATACGAAGCCAATCTCTTTAAATGAGGTTGGGGCACAAAAAGGCTAAAAATAGCATTACTAAAACTTTTTTAAAGAGAATAATGCCCTCAACTTCTATAAATTTAAGAAAACCTTTATGAAATTGCATATAGAAAAAGAAATTCTTCCCTCTTGCAGATTGATGCACTGAAGAATTTCTCCCATCTAGTTAACAACTAACTAGTTAGAGCTCTCTATACTTCAACACTATATTAGAGCTCTTATATCTTTTTCTAAAGCAAAAGAGGCCGCCTTCCTATTTGACTCTTAGATACAGGGTCATTCACCATATCCTACTTAATGCGGGGCATAAAATAAAAGGGCAGGTTTTTTATAATTTTGGGATCACATAGATAAGGCTTTTGTGCAGTTGAAATTTGAAAGGCTAAAACATTCAATTATAGATGAGTTATGAAGTGCATATTATATCAAATCGAAACTCTTTTCTTTGATGGTTTTTAACAATTTGAATAAATAAACTCTTTTATTTCTATTTTGGTATTTCTTTAAAATCAAGGAATTATAGGCCTAATTCATCGAATTCCTAGAATTAATAGGTTTTGATAGATTATTTTTGGTATTCGTGCATAAATTAATAGATTGTAATTAAGTTTTCTCTAAAATCGATTGCTCTGCTACGCCACTATATTATTATTTTTTAGATTTTTAATTTTTAATTATAAATTTTTAGAAAAATGAAATCATAAATTGATATATCATAAGGTCTCTCTATTATTTAATTATTACTATTAACTTTCTAAAATATTGCCTATAATATATTGTATATCAACTCTTGATTAGACATCTTTTTTCCTACCATCATTTGTGTGTCATTTCCTTTTCAAATTAATATATAATTTGTTATGATAAAATAATTCATATTTTTATTTATGTATATTTTTAAATTAAAATATTTTTTAATAATATAAATTAAAATGATTATTAGTTAAAATTAAAATGATTATTATAAGTTAGACTTTCATATATTTTAAAATTATTAATTTTATTTTAGTTAATATTTGAAATTATTATATTGAATTATTTTAAATATTTCATTAAATTTTTAATCGTTAGTTATTATAACTATTTTAAATATTTATTTATACATTTATATATTATATTAAATATTTCATTCAACATAATTATTTTAATATATTATATATTAAATATTATGTTATTATGCTGTCATATTCATAAAGAATATATATAAATATTTATGCTAAAAATATGGAGGGAAAATTTTCCTCCACTTTTCCTTCCACTTTTGTTTGGCGGCAATGCATTATGAAATTACCGACTGAATATTTTGTCAGTATTTACCAACAAATTATTTAGTTGGTAAAATAGAGTACTGAACTTATTTTAATTTATCGACTAATATAGTAGTCGGTATTTATAAACATCAATAGTACTAAAAATTAAGTTACCAATGGTATATATAGTTGGTAATTACCCATAATATATTCAATCAGTAAGGTGGAAAACGAATTATTCTCAAATTTATTTACCAACTGATTTTGCATTTGGTGTTTACCATCTACCTTGATAGTTGGTATTTACCGACTACATATGTAGACAATAAAATTGACCATAATACTCCATTTTGCCTTATTTGCTTACTGACCAAAATCTATCAGTCAGTATTTACTGACTACATATTTTAATTGGTAAAATGAATTAACATTAGTCATCTATCTGGTTTTTTATTTGCTTACCGACCAAAGGCAATTGGTCATTATTTACTGACTACAAATTTCAATCAATATTTATCGACTACACTTTTTGGTCAGGAAAATGAATCTATATAACTCTTATATCTGGTTTTTTATTTGCTTACCAAAAGCTGTTAGTCTGTATTTACCGACTAGACATTTTAGTCGGTAAAATGAAATAACAATACTCATCAATGTGGTTTTTTATTTGATTACCGATCGAAAAATATTGGTCGGTATTTACCGACTACACATTTTAGTCAGTATTTACCAACTACGAATTTTAGTTGGTAAAATGAATCAACGTAACTCATATATCTAGTTTTTAATTTGCTTACTGACTAAAAGCTATTAGTCGATATTTACTAACGACACATTTTAGTCAGTATTTACCAATATAACTTTAATTTTTTAAATTTATTTATCGACAAGATATTCAGTTAGTAAATTAATATTACGACTAAATAGTCAATCGGTAATATTTGACCATGGAATTGTTGTTCATACAAATGATTTATTAGGTTAGCGACAAAAGTGTAGTTGATATACAGTCGATAATATATGGCGCCACCTTTTGGTGCTTTATTTTGCGACTGAATATTTCTGTCGGTAAATTATAGTCAGTAATTAGTTGGTAATGAGTTAGTAATTCAAAAATTAAAGTAATTTTTGTATTTAGTCGGTATTTCATTAATAAATATTAAAATTTACCAACAAATATTTTTTCGTCGGTATTTTTTTGTCGGTAATTCGCGTTTTTCTTGAAGTGTTTGGCTTCATGAGAGATCATATTAGATGCTTGGTCAAGTTATGGCCTTCTAGTGAGTTGATTTGGAAGGCTTGGCCAGATTTTGTTAGAGAGATCATATTAGGATGCTAAACCTGGGAGGCTAATCTTAGATTGGAGGAAAAGGTCAAGCTAGGCAATCAATTTGGAAGGCTTAATTAGATTTTGCCTTAGAGGAGATCATGAAGGCCTTTTAGGAGTGGACTTCATGATGAAGGCTTTTTGGGAGTGAGCTTTATGGTGAAGGCTTCTTGGTTTGGGCTTCATGACGAAGGCTTCTAAATTTGGGCTTCATGGCAAAGGCTTTTGGTTTTGGGCTTCATGGTGAAGGCTTTTAAGTTTGGGCTTCAAGGTGAAGGCTTCTAGATTTAGGCTCCATGGCAAAGGCTTTTGGTTTTTGGCTTCATGGTAAAGGCTTTTATATTTAGGCTTCAAGGGGAAGGCTTCTAGGTGTTGAGGATAGTTTTCTATGAGGGTGCTTTGGATGGCTGGCTTTGGCTCAAGTATGGTGCTACAGGTTTTGGTCATAAGGATACCATACGCATATGGATAAGGGTTTGCCCTTTGACATGACTGCATCAGAATAGTTTGCAAGCTTTAAGAGGCTTTGATTCTCAGGGATTATATGTTTTGCCAATTTAATCTTTTAAAGATCATGAGATATTTGCCAAAAAGGCATGAGATGGGCCTTAACTGGTTTGAGTCCTCCTTAATCAACTTAAGGATGACAGGCTTTGGGAGATATGCCTCGAGTTTTGGTTTTGCCAAGGGAACTGAATTTAAAGATGATGAGTCTTGAGAGACTTGGGATTTTTGGTTCTGCCCATGATGAGATTTTGCCAAAAGAAAGGGTGGTACGTGGCTTGAGCTTGAAATGATGGTATGATTTGCAAATGAGACTTAGGATAGAAAAGTTTAGGAATGGTTTAAAGGTAGGCTGAAACTTCTAAAAAGAATTATAGAGGTTGTATGGTTTTGCTTTTTGTAGCATAAATCATGGAAAAGAGCGAGCTAGGCTTTTCTAGTTGTTTGAGATTGCAAACACTCTTGAAGTGACACTTAATTGGTTTGACTTGATGACACACTGACTGCACTAGCTAAAATAAAGTGCCTTTAGGAATGGCTAAAGGGCTAATGGAGGAAGATGACTTGGGAATCATGGTCCCAAATGAGAGATAAGGATGTGATGGACTGAAGATATGTATTAACTTTTGAACTAAGTGATGGGATAGACTAATAACAAATGATGATGTTCTGGGAAGACATGGCCCTATTGTAAGATAAGGGCATACAAGACAGCATAACTTTAAAAAATGAGCCTTTGATGAGGAAAGATGAATTTGGAGACATGAGACTAGATAGATTGATAATTTAACAACTTTGGACATAAGGGAAGGTGACTTGGATGAACTTTCTCTCTCTCTCTCTCTCTCTCTCTCTCTCTTTCTCTTTTTTTTTTTTTTTTAAGCTCTAACTTTTATCTAAGTTGCCCTTTTAGATTTTCAACTTAGCGAGCTTGGATTAATGAAATTTGGGAGAAAGCATTCCACCATGATTTGTATGTCGAGAGGCTATGATCTTTGAATTATGGGTTTGACAAAGGTCTTCTTTGAACTTGTCACCCTTGGTTGAGGTGCATCATTTGATTACCCAATTGTGCAATAGGTAATTACATTTACTTGCTGCTTTGTGCTTCAACTATTTGATGAGAGGTCCTTCTTTGGCTAGGAGCTTGTGAAGCTTTTATTGATTCGAGAGAATGAGGACACCCCATTTTGATATATGCTAATTGTGGTGGATTTAATCTTCACCCTTTTTTTCTTCATTTTCTTTTCTTTTCTTTTCTTTCCTTTTTTTTAAGCTCATCTGTTTCATACTCAATCAAGGAAGATAAGAAAGTTAGTGTATAAATAATGAAAAGGAAACATAGATGCATTACTATAAAGGAAATTTTATTATAAAATAACAAAAAAAATGGACTGATATGGTTGATAGAATAAAATAAATTGACAAACTCAGACTCAGACTTAGACTCAGACTTTTAGGCAAATGACAAACTCAGACTTAGACTTAGCTTCAGACTCAGACTTTTAGGCTTAGGCTCAGACTTAGACTTAGTATTTGGAATTCAACCTCAGATAGGTCAGATTAGCTAGGCTTGAACTCCTCCATTTTATGCTACTTAGGGTTGAATTAAGGTCTTAGGTCTTGATTTAGGGGGATGATATCTCCACTATCAATCAGATCCTGGATTTTATGTTTCAAAGCTTTACATGCATTGGTTTGGTGCCCCGCTCCTTGATGATATTCATAATACTCATTAGGGTGGTAGCTCTTTGGTAAGGGATTAGGAGGGACTCTTGGTTCCAAGGGTTTTACCATTCTTCCCTTCAAAGCCTTCTTATAAACTGCTGCTAATAGAACTCCTAAATTTATGAAAGCCCTTCATTGAGATTTCAAGGGTCACCAACTAGTCATGCCAGCTACCTCTATACTCTCTCGCTTGACATCAATAAGGGGAGTGTAGGTGTCTATATCCTTCCATTCAGTAGAGGCAAGGGGAGTGGAGGTATTGTTCTTCTTACACCCTTTTTCCATTGTGAGGGTTTGCTCTAGTGCATCAATGTTGAGGTTTAAAGGTCTTTTGATAGCAGAAGAAGTGGGGTATTTCTTGCTTTGAAAAGATTCAAAGAAGAGGCAAGGTTAGTATCTAAGACTGATTGTATGGCTAAGGTTAGAATGGCATTGGTGTTTGATATTGAAGATGTAAAATTATGGGTCATGTCAATGGTAGGTGCAGCATTGATGGGCTTAGCTTGGTTCAACATTCCTCTCACTTCATCGATGATAAGTTGGCATTGGAAACTCAAAGCATTAGTGAAAGCAGAAGTAAGATGGATTAAGGCATTATTAAAACTGGATTGTTGGCTAGCTAAAGACTGAATGAAATTGGCTCATTAAGCATCTAGGGTGGAGATGAGAATAACTTGAAGGTTCTCTTCTTACCTCTTGAGTAGGTTGGTTAGAACTTTCATGTCAGTCAGGCTTGCCATTAGTGCCTTTAAAACCAAGTCAAATAATAAGGTGAGTTCTTGGAAAAGAAGCAATAAGATGGGCATGCACACTTTGAGGAAAAAAGCCTCCCATTGATATTATAAGCTGACTGCACTTGGGCTTTTGATGATTTCCTAATGTTGCACAGATCAAGGTCTCAGGCTTAAGGTATCAGGTTAAACCAAAGGTATTCGACTTAAGATAGTGTATTGGGCCAAAGGTATTAGGCTTAAGGTACTGTGTTGGGGCCAAAGGTATTGGGCTTAAGGTAATGTGTTAGGCCAAAGGTATTGGGTTTAGGGTATTGCATTAGGCCAAAGGTAGTGTGTTGAGCCAAAGGTATTGGACTTATGGTAGGTTTATAGGCATTTGTCAATCTAAGGGTAATGGATTGGTTTTGAAAGTAATGGGCTAAGGATGTTGGGCTTATAGATGATGGTGTCTTATGGCTAAGTTGGCAAGGTATGAAAAAAAGGAGGGTAGAGGTGTGTGATGTTAGCTAGGTAGGCATTTAGCTAGGGGAGCTAGGTTGGATTGTAGCTTTGGGTGGCTAGATCAAATTTTAGCTTTGGATTTTAGCTTTTGAGTAGCTAAGTCAGATTTTTAGCTTTGGATGGCTAGTGGCTAGGTCGGATTTTAACTTTTGAGTAGCTAGGTCAGATTTTAGCTTTGAGTGGCTAGGTTGGATTTTAGCTTTTGAGTAGCTAGGTCAGATTTTAGCTTTTGAGTAGCTAAGTAGCTAGGTTAGATTTTTAGCTTTGAGTAGCTAGGTCAAATTTCAGCTTTTGAGTAGCTAAGTCAGATTTTTAACTTTGAGTAGCTAGGTTGAATTTCAGTTTTTAAGGAACCAAAGTTTAGTTAGGAAGGCTAGGTTAGAGTTTAGCCTCAAGTAATTGGATTTGAAATTTATGGATGGTTTAGTATAGGCTTAAGTATGGAGGGACTATGGGTTTTGTGATTGGATTATGGATGTACCATAGATTTGGAGGTTAGGTGGACCATGGACTTGGTGATAGTTGGACAATGGTGGACTGGACCATGGGCTTAGACAGACGTATGGGTTTGGATAGTAATGTTAAAGGTGAAACTAAGTCAACATTTAGTTTGGGTAATGATTAAGGATAAGAGTGAAGCTAGGTTAGTGTTTAGCTTTGGTAAGGATTGTTAAGGATAAAGCTAGATCAGTGTTAGCTTGGGTAAGAATTGTGAAAGATGAAAGCTAGGTTAGTGTTTAGCTTGGGTAAGGATTGTTGAGGATAAAGCTAGATCATTGTTTAGCTTGGGTAAGAATTATGAAAGATGAAAGTTAAGTCAGTGTTCAGCTTAGAAAAGAATTATGATAGATGAAAGCTAGATTAGTGCTTGGCTTGGATAAGAATTATAAAGGATGAAGCTAGAATAGAGCTAGGTTAGTGTTTAGCTTAGACAAGGATTATGGATTTGGATGGGGGTACCATATATGGGTTTATTTTTACCATGAGTTTAACATGGGTTTGGGTAGGACTGGACTATAGGTTTAGATGAACCATGAGTTTTGGGTTTTGACCATGAGTTTAGGTGGACCATGGATTTTGGGTTTTGACCATGGGTGTAGGTGGACCATAGGTTTTGGGTTTTGACCATGGGTTTTAGGTGTGAAGGTGTTTGGATAGGTTTTAGACTCTTCACAAGGTTCAATCTATGTATGCATGTATGAATGAATGATTGAAAAAGGTTTCATGAAATACCAAGTTTAGTACTATGGTTGATACAATCCTAAAGGAAGGTTCTATGAGTCATTATATGAAAGGGTAAGGGTGGTTTAAGAGGAACCCATCACACTAGAGATGCAACATACCTAACCACATATGAGTCAAGGAGCCTCGTACGAGTTTAACGGTACGTGCATACTTGTTACACCTCTAAAAGGATTAGAGGATACGTCATGGGTTGGATGATTTCACTATTGGCAAGCAGACCTAAGGAAGGTTACCCACTCAATGTTACTTTCTATCCTTTGTTTTCTTAATAAACTAGGGTTTTGGACAAGGAGCCTATGTAATGATGCATGAAAAAGCCATTTTGCAATAAAAGCCAAACTTTTTGTTTTACTAGGAGTAGTCCGCTTTATCCTTTATTCGAATAAGATTTTGAAAGTCCCTAGTGGAGTCACCAACTGTGAGGTCTCGCCCAAGCACCTGGCCTGATTCGCTAAAGGAGATCGAAAATGCCCATTTGGGAGAAATATCACGATTGGAACCAGCTATGAGTTTAGAAAAATTGTATTTTGTAAGTTGTATTTTGCAAAGGGAGTCACCACTTTAATTTTGTTTATTTTAGTTGGGAAATTAAAGGAAAAACCCAATTTGATTGACTCCAAAATTATACCATTTATCCCAAGGAAAAGCACTAGTCCTTGAATGACCAAAGAGAGCTCGGGGACTAGGTTTTGGTTAAAACAATACAAAAAATTAGTTTGGCTTTAAATGCAAAATAGCTTTTGTAAGAAGGAGTTTTTATGTATGCATGAACAAATATAATATGATGCATGAAACAATATTACTCGTGTAGTGCATGGCAACATGAAATAATGACAATTACAAAATGCGAAAAGATAAGGGAGAAACCATTTAAAACTTTTACAAGTCAAAATATAAAAATCAAGGGATTTTTCCTTTAGCCCTTATGGGTTCTAGGAAAAGCACACATTTCTCAAATAATCTAAACAACTAAGATAAGAAAGAGAATATTAAAACAATTATAATAAAAAGAATTAAAATTTTGAATTTTATTTAAGAAAAGCAATTTTGATCCTAAACTATGTGAAGAAGGTGATAAAGGGAAGAAGTTGTTAATTTTAGCGGAGTTGAATGCCCTAGAGAAGGCAAGCTTGCATATCCCTTTGAATGGGAATCAAACCCCACGTAGTTCTTCCTTCTTACGAAGGAAGGGTTTTAAGTCATTGCCTTTGTTATTATGTTTTGATTGATTTTAAAGGGCTTAGGGATTTGTTAATTAGGTTAGATTTTAATTAGTAAAAATTAGATCTTTTCATATTTAGATCTTAGAATTGAAATTGAAAAGGAAAAGGAAAGAACTTTTACCTTTGGCTTACATCGGCAAGGAACGTAAGGAGCAAGCTTAGCATTGGATCTAAGTTCCACCTTCACCTAGGGATATCACGAGCACTCCTTTCGGAAGAAGGACTCTTGAACAGCATGAACTCTTCTTGGAGGGACTTGGATCACACCTTTACTTGATTACCACGAATTCCCTTTTGAAAGAAATGGCTTGAATTGAACCTTTTCTTGATTAGGAAGCTTAAGAATAGAACTTAAGGTAATTAGGAGGCTTGTGAATGGGGTTTTGAGATGATTAGGAAACTTATAAATAGGGTTTTATATGATGGGGGAGGTTTTGGAATGAGATTTTAGAGATTTGGAGGTTTAGGAAGAGGGTTTTGATGATTGAAAAGCTTAGAAATAGGGTTTAAAAAGCTTTATGGAGAGTATAGAAGTATGTAATTGTGTGTCTTTAGTTGTTATGAGGTGTGAGGTATTTATAGGGAGAGTTTAGGGCTAAAAATTCATAGTTTCCAGGTAGAATTCTGAAAGGGCATAGTTGCAGTAACTGAGGAGTCGGCTATGACAACCGTAGAGCACTTTGTGGTTGCCACAGTGCCGGCTGCGGTATCTAATTAGCTACCATAGGGGCCTCTATGGTAACCACAGAGGCAGTTGCGATAACCACAGCCAACTGAAAGTTACCATAGTGGGCCCATGGGTTGTTGCATTCCATTTTTTAGCCTGTTCTTCTCCGTCTTTGATATGATTTGAGCCCGATTTTATTTTATGGGTTCATAATCAAGTTCTAATCATCTAAAGGTGAAAGTTTCAAGAAAAAATTTTTTCAATGGGGCACTGCCCTGTACCCCGCAAGGGGCATTGCCCCCTTGACCCCTGATCATTAACCGACTAGTGGAATCACCGTATGTGTAGCACATGAATCTTAGTAAGTGTCAAGCTCTGATCGGATCCTAAGGGTGCAAATTTGAGGGTTCACACTATGATATGATTAACTTACTATGATAGGAGGTTATTTTCATACTATGAGATATATGCTATTTGATTGTGACACGTGATATGTGCTAAACTATGTGATATGTGATATATATATGATATATGCTTAGTGATGTAATATGATAAATGCATGATCATTATGCTAGTATAATGGTGGGGTTAAATGGGTTAGAATAGGGGATTAGTACTAAATTCCCTTATCAAGATAAGCAGAATGCTTCCCAAAAAGAAGGTTTGCACAGCTGCCCAGCCTATCAAGGCAAATGATGATGTCATATTGGACATTACATCAAATGCTACCTCTGCACTTGCACAGTCAAGAGAAAGATCCAATTCGGGGGCACCGACCATGGGTTATAGTGAGTAAGCATCTTTGCAAAGGATGCAAGCTATGTATGAGGAAATAAGAGACTTGTATAAGGAATTGGATGAGCTACGAGCTCAACGGTGAAAAGTGCCACCAACACAAGGAAGAAATGGAGTTTTGCCTCCTGCAGTAGTGGCGCCAGCATGGAGGGAAAGGAAACAACTACTAGATGAGGGGTTGATTGTTTTAGAGTTTAAGAAGGTTCAATCGCCTATCTTATATAGTGAGGAGGGTAATGACCCACATGAATTCATGGATGAGATGGACAAGCTAGTTTGTCAATTATCGTGCTCAGATGCCCAAGTGATTGAGTTAGTAGGACTCCAACTTAAGAAAGAAGTTTGGTATTGGTATGAGAGAAACATCAAAGAGCGACTTTATAGGGCAAACCCACCCACATGGGTAGAGTTCAAGTAAGATGTAATGGATCAGTTCTTGCCTAAAGGCAAAAGGCAAGATAGGGTGCTACAGTTTGAGCAGCTAAAGCAGAAACTTAGAATGACGGTATCAGATTATGCTATAGAGTTCAATCGACTTAGCTGATTTGCTATCAACATCGTTCTTACTGAAGCCAGCTGCATCAACTGATTCTTAAAAGGATTAATCACACCTCTGTTCAATTCATTAGCACCAAAAAAATTTCCAACATTGGCCAAGCTGGTAGATAAGACTAAGATAATGGAGAAGAGCTATAAGGCAGAAAGAGCCAAATGAGCTGAATGGGACTAAAAGGGGAAGTATAAGAATAAAGGTCATGGAGGATAGCATGAAGGAGGAGGAGGCCCAAGGAAGGAATCCTCAACCCTTGGACCACGGAATGGTCAAGCCAAGTAAGAACTCCCTATTTATAGCAAATGTGGAAAGAAGCATCTCAAAATTTGGGCAAATGGGACATTTCATTAAGGACTACCCTCAGATGAGGAGTCAAGGGAGTGGGACCATAGGACGTCTATAATCTAGACCATTCCAATCATAAGGGCAAGGAGCCAAGGATAATGGGCTAGAGGTTAGGAATGCACCGGCAACAGAGAATAAGGGCACAGGTTGAGTCTTTGCCTTAAATCAGCAAGAGGCCCATGCTTTGCACATATATCATAGGTATCATCCCTATCCAAAATTCTAGTGTAAAATGTTTGATTAATTCTGGTGCTTAGATTCTTTTGTATCACCATGTTTTGGTAAGAGTATTGGTAGTGATAAGGAATTAATTGGTGAATCTTTAGTAGTATGAACTCCTTTAGGGAAAGTGATAGAAGTAAAACATGTGTTTAAAGGTTGTGAGGTAGATATTAATGGGTGAAACTCCTTGTAGAATTGCTAGAACTAGATGTATTAGAATTTTATGTAATCCTTAGGATGGACTAGTTATACAAACATGGAGCTCGTATAGATTATAGGGAGAAACTAGTTGAGTTTGGAACTAAGGATGGAAAGAAGTTCGTGTATCAAAGGGATAGGATTGAGAATCCTCCAAACTTGATATTGGCCTTAGGAGCAAGAAGGATGTTAAGGAAAAGATGGTAAGCATACCTAGCCCATGTAGTCAATACTGACAAGGAGGTCGCCGTTCAAGATAAGAGCATTTCGATAGTGGATGAATTCATGGATGTCTTTCTAGGAGACCTACCTGGAATATCACCTAACCATGAGATAGAGTTCAATATTGAACTGCTACCTGGTACGTAACTTATATCAATACCTCCATATCGTATGACACTAGTGGAGTTGAAAGAATTAAATATGCAATTGCATGATCTATTCAACAAGGGTTTTATCTAATCAACTAGCTTACTATGGGGCACTCCAGTGCTATTCATAAAGAATAAGGATGGCTCATTCTAGATATACATCGACTATTGCTAGCTTAACAAAGTCACTATAAGGAATAGGTATCCTTTGCCAAGGATCGATGATCTTTTTGATCAATTTCAAAGAGTTGGTCACTTCCCCAAGATTGATTTGAGGTTCGGCTATCATCAACTAAAGATCCAAGGAGAAAATATTTGCAAGACTACCTTCTGTACTAGATATGGCCATTATGAGTTCATGGTTTTGCCATTCGATCTGATGAATGCTCCTACTACTTTCATAGACTTGATGAATCGAGTATTCATGCCATTTCTTGACAAGTTCATGATCGTGTTCATTGATGACATCCTAATTTACTCTATGAGTGAAGAAGAG
Organism: Reutealis trisperma; assembly: GCA_947687605.1. NCBI lineage: Eukaryota > Viridiplantae > Streptophyta > Magnoliopsida > Malpighiales > Euphorbiaceae > Reutealis > Reutealis trisperma. The sequence continues at coordinate 540,975 of CANTUT010000701.1, read as the reverse complement.
CATAAACAACATTTATGGATTGTGCTACAAACACTATGTGATCACCAGCTCTATGCTAAGCTATCTAAGTGTGCATTTTGGATGGAGTCTATCAACTTTCTTAGACATGTAGTAAGTAAGGAAGGGATTCAAGTTGATCCTAAGAAAGTTGAAGTGGTAGCAACTTCGCTATGACCCACAACAGTTTCAGAAGTATGGAGTTTCTTGGACATGGCTAGATATTATCGTAAGTTCGTACAGGACTTTTCTAAGATAGTAGCCCTATTGACCAAGTTGACTAGAAAGCAAGTTAAGTTCAATTAGGAAGAGTCATATGAGGAGAGCTTTTAGAAACTAAAGAAATGCTTAATATTGTCCATAGTTTTGGCATTACCCAAAGGAGAAAAAGGATTCACCGTCTACTGCGATGCTTCAAGAGTAGGACTTGGATGTGTCTTGATGCAAAATGGTAAAGTCATCACCTATGCATCACGACAACTGAAGAGGCATGAAGTGAATTACCCTACTTATGATTTGGAATTAGCTGCCATGGTGTTCGCTCGAAAGATCCAAAGACATTACATGTATGGAATAAAGTGTGAGATCTATATAGATCATAAGAGTCTTCAGTACATCTTATGCTAAAGTGACCTCAAGTAGAGGCAAAGGAGATGGATTGAACTATTGAAGGACTACAACTGTCAAATTCTCTATCACTCCAGGAAGATGAACATGGTAGCAGATGCCTTGAGTCAGAAATCTATGGGAAGCCTAGCCCATGTGACTGTATGAAAGCGGCCAATCATGAAGAAATTAAAAGAGTTATTTAGCCAAGGATTAAGGTTGGAGATTGGAGGATCAAGAGTTTTAGTGGCTCACTTTCAAGTGAAGTCTAAGCTAATGGAAGAAATAAAGGATGCACAAGATGAGGACCCACACATGGTGGAGTTGAAGAATAAGATGAAAAAAGGGGAGAACTCTAAGTTCGAAGTGGTCAATAGAGTTTTAAAGTGTGGGAAAAGAGTATGTGTGCCTGATGTGGATGGGTTAAAGGAAAGGATATTAAAGGAGGCACATTAGACAACTTATTGTACTCATCCAAAAGCTATTAAGATGTACCATGATGTGAAAGCTAACTATTGGTGGCCTGGACTAAAAAGGGATGTGCCTAAGTTTGTAGCATCCTATCTGACTTGCCCGCAAGTCAAGTAGGAGCATGAGTTACCCTCAAGGTTGCTATAAGAAATTCAACTACCTAAATGGATGTGGGAGCACATCACTATGGACTTCATAGTTGGCTTACCTATAACCTCCAAAGGATATGACTTAGTATGGGTCATAGTGGACCGATTGACAAAGTATGCTCATTTTCTGAGAGTTAAGACCATATATTTTGCAGCTCAGTATGCACAATTGTATATGAACGAGGTCATGAAATTACATAGAGTGTTGATTTCCATCATCTTGGATCGAGGGACTTAATTTATCTCAAGGTTCTGGCAGAAGTTGCAAGAAGCATTAGGAACACAATTGGATTTCAGTACTACATTTCAGCCTCAAATGGATGGACAATCTGAAAGGACAATTCAAACGCTTTAAGATATGCTAAGAATGTGTGTTTTGGACTTTGGTGGTAGTTGAGATAAGTACCTACCCTTGATTGAATTTGCCTATAACAATAGCTATCATTCGTCCATTAGCATGGCACCATATGAAGTGTTGTATGGGAGGAAATGTCATTCTCCAGTTTGTTAGGCCGAGCATGGAGACAAATATGTGGAACTACTAGAATTGCTTAAGGAGACTACTGAGAAGGTACCCTTGATTCCAGATCAACTAAAAATGGCTTTTAGTATACAAAAGAGCTATCTAGACCCAAAAAGGAAGGACATACACTTTGCCATAAGAGATCACGTTTTCTTAAAAGTCTCTCCAATGAAGGGTGTTATGAGGTTAGGCAAGAAGGGGAAATTATCATCTTGTTTTGTTGTTCCTTTCAAAATCTTGAATAAGGTTGGGGAAGTATCTTATAGACTTGCCTTGCCCCCAACTATGGCGTATGTGCATCCTGTGTTTCACATCTCTATGTTAAGGAAGTATGTGTCAAATCCATCTCATGTCCCATCACCTCTGGACTTTACGTTAGATGAGCAGGTATCCTATAGGGAATCACCAATAACCATAGTGGATCAACAAGTGAAGAGGTTAAGAAACATGGAGATACCCATTATTAAGGTCCAATGGCAAAATTATGGGGTAGATGAGTGCCCTTGGGAAACCGAGGAGGAGATACGGTAGAAGCATCCTCAGCTTTTCAAGATCAATTAGGTATGAATTTAAATTCGAATATGAATTTTTCTTAAGGGGGGAGAATGTAACAACCCATACCTACCTTATAAATTTTCATGACAATTAGCTTGATTTAGAACTATTAAGGCTAAGTATGTGCTTTATGAAAATTTATATGCTATGTGATTAATGAGTATGTAGCATGTTAAATTTATTTTAATATGCATAATATGAGTTATTATTTTGAAATAAATGATTTCCATGAAATGCATTAGCATAAAATAATTTATTTTAAGTAAAATGAATTTTCATGCATAAAGGCAATTTTTAAGCACAAAATAATTTTATGAGTATTTTAAAATAATTTTTAAATAAATGTTTTGAGGGAAATATTATAGAAAATAATAAGAAAAATATTTTATTTTAATTACTTATAATCAGCCCCTAAATTAAATAAAAAAATCCAAATACCTAAAAGCCCACTACCCAAAAACTCTCATAACCTAGCTAATTAAGGGTAATCTTGGAAATTGTCTAAAACCTTATATTTAAATACCAAATTTTGGCCAACCCTAGGGTTTCTAGCAGCCACACTCCATGATTCCATTATTTTCAGAAAAATTCTCTCAAAATAGTTCTCTCTACCGAAATTCTCAAAACACCTTCAATTTTATGATTTCTTAACCGTAATTGTAAGTTTTTCTTCTCTTTCAATTCCTTATCTGATTTCTATGAATTAAATTATGAGAAAATTAATTTTAATTGGGTATTTAATGATTTTTAAAGATTTAATTTAGTTTGGGTGAGTTTTTGAAAGAGATATCTAATTCTCTACCAAAAATGCAAATTTTTCTACGCGATTTCTCCAAAGATGAATCCTATAACTCAAAATTGAAATTTTCATGCACAAACTCAATAAAGAGGGTTTGATTTCTACATCATTGAATTCTAAACTCATTTTTGATATGCTTAGATGAAAATATTGAATTAAATCATATTTCTGTGTATTACTGCAATGACTGAAAAATTTTAGAAAATAAGAAAATTCAGGGTTTTCATTCTAGAAATTAAAAGTTGGAAAATTCTTTGATTATATATACATATGGCTGCCAATTTATGCATGAAGGAATCCTAAACTAATATTGTTTTGTTTGGATGAAAAATAATGATTTAAATTTTGTGTTTACATATTATAATAATGATCCAAAAACCACAGAAAGCTAGAAAACTCATGATTTTCACTCTAAACACTAAACTTGGAATTTTCATGCATGAAAATTGCCCATGGCTATAGATTGGTGTGTATTAGTGTCCTACACTGATAATTGTTGTGATTGAATGGAAAATAATGGTTTGAATCACATGTTTACATATTTCTGTAATGACCAGAAAGTAACAGAAACAAGAAAATTCATGATTTTTCATCCTATAACCTAAAGTTGAAAAATTTCATGTATTTGGATTTATATATGGGCCAATTCCTATATCATTATGTTCTAAAATGATTTTTGTTTTGATTACATGAAAAATCTTGGTTCAAACCATGTTTCTATATATTACTGTAATAGACGGAAAGTGCGAAAAGTAAGAAAATTCAGTTTTTCCTTTAATAAGGCATTCAGCCTACACTGGGATTCTTATCCCAATGTCCATAATTTTTATGTAATGTATCCTAATGATTATTGACATGCATGAATGGATGATAAATGCTTAAATTGCCTGTTGGTTGAAAGAATCACCCTAGACAAGCCTAGAGGCAATTTGGTATACTTAAGGTATCTTAAATCTATGTTGTGATTAATATGTGAATGTGATTGGATAATATGGAAGTAGATTGTATGATGAGTTAATAATGAATTAATGGTCTTGAATTTATGAAGAGATTGATAAAAGGAATTGGTCATAAAAGATAAGCATGATGCTGGAAAGGTTATTTGTTAAGTTGACTTATATGGAGTTATTAACTGTACTAAAATGATTGTTAAAGTAAATTGATATTAAGGTAATAATATTATATTGACCTTAGAAAGGTATTGACATGATTGTGATGTGTTTTCATATGGGCCTATAATAAAGGCTAAATGTACGAGACTTTTGACAGTCAATATGTTATGTGCAAGTGATGAGTGCACTTTTATATGTAACTCTAAGTGTATGTGAATGTTATGTGTGCATAGGATAGTTATGGGATAAGATATCATCATGATTAAATAAATACTAAGTATTCAATTAAATATTATACTAGAGCTTAAGGAGCTTTAGAGGTTCAAAAAGGCTATGTGTACTAGGAGTGAAGGAACTACAAGGTGAGTAAAAACTGTATTCATGCTACAAATGGAAGTAAACATTATGTTATGTTACAAATATGTGATATCATGCTATGTGAGCCTTTAAGATCTTTGACACCCAAGTTCTTCCTATCCTAAAATATGATTAAATGATTTCTTTGTTAAGCTTGGGTTGCCAAAGGACAATTGGTCTAAAAACTATTTTTGTTTATCCAATGATGATTCCTTTGTGATTATTGCCCTAACTTATATTCTTCCTAGAACTACACTATTGTTGAATCTTTTACTTAAAAGGTTAAACTACTATTGCTATTGTGATATATGTTTTATTGCCTTAAATGTTATTGTTATATGTGATTACCATTAGCTCTAGCTATGGTACCTTTAACCCTTTATGCAGAAGTCCTCGTGCCCATTCAGGTAATCATCAGAACCTATACACATGGTCTTAACCCGATGGATAGGGGTAGTGTATCCACCTCAGCTAGAAAGAGGTCGTTCTAGCATTAGGGCCTGATCAGCTTTATGCCTTCTATGTGAAAGGAGTTGGAATTTGGTTTAATGCCACCTCTCTCCTCTATGTGTTCGAGTGATAGAACAACAACCTTCACTCTCTATATGTTATAAGTGTGATTTCTACAAACTTGTTAAATTGAACTCTTGCTAAATTGCAACTTGAATCATGAATTGTAAATCATGAACTATGTGTATAAGCTATGAGTTCCTTTTTGAAGGAATATATGTTAATGTATGTGTGATACTGTTTACTCATTGAGATCATCTATCTCACCCCTTTTTCTTTCCTTATGTGGTTCTAAGTGAGTAATATGAGAAGGCAAGGTGATAGCTCAAGCATTCTATTTGACTTGGGGGAACGCCTTGTCCAAGTCATTAATAATACCATGCTATGAAGGGTTTTCATTAGATGCTTCGAGAATATTTATTTCTGATGTTTATTTTAAGATGTTATTTTTTAAGGTTTATGAATATTATTTCCTTATAGATTATATGTGAAGTGTCTAATTACTGTCTTCTGCAAGTAAAGGCTTTCATATATTATTTTAAATGAATTATTGTATAAGGTTTGGTATGATCCTGGCATGACTTGTATATGTGTTAGTGGGTTCTACAGGCGTGGGTGACCTTATGTCTTCCTGTGTTCTAGGACCATCATATCTCTAAAGTTAGGATGTGACATTAAAAATATGTTTAGTTCAAAACAAACCAAAAAGAAATGTTAAACTTCCTAAAGGTTTTTGAGGGAAAATCTTGAATCAATTTGGGCAACCAAGAGAGTGATTCAAGAACACCAAAGAAACTAAGAGAAAACTTGGAGGTGAGTTAGGTGTGGATGATCTAGAGGCTTCACACTTGGGAAGCTCTTTGATAAAGAAAGAAGGAATCTATAAGATGTAATATAATTACTCTTCCTTCTTCTTTATATGCATATGTGTTTTACACACAAATTAATTGATTGCTTGAATGAATTTTAGACCAAAATTGGGTGAAGTAAAATTTTAAAATGTTTGAAATTTCACCTCACCACCTTCCTTCTATTGCGTTTTGACTCCACCATTCCTTCAATAGCCCACCAATAATTTGCTCTTGCATCATGATACATGTTAGTAGTTCCAAAATGAGCATAATAAGGAGTATGATGTGCTTCCTTCAATATCTTCTCCCTTAGTCTATTAATATTAGGCACATATACTCTCTTACCATACTTTAGAATCCTATGACTACTTCAACCTCAAGGTTCTTTCCTTTCTTAGCCTTATCATTTGACTAAATCTAGTACAGATCCTTATCTTGTGAAGTCTTTATGTCCTCTAATAACTTTGACTTCACTTGAAAATGTGCCAATAGAGCTCGTGATTCTCCAATCTCTAGCCTCATACCTTGCCTAAATAGTTCTCTTAACTCCTTTACAATAGGTCTCTTGTGCACAACCACATGGGCTAGGCTTCCTATCAATTTTTGGCTCAAGGCATCTGCCACAACATTTGCTTTTTCGGGATGGTAGAGAATCTAACAATCATAGTCTTTAAGAGATTTGACCCATCTCCTCTGCCTCAAGTTGAGGTCTCTTTGGCTCAAGATATACTGAATACTCTTATAATCTGTATAGATCTCGTACTTTGTTCCATACGTGTAGTGTCTCTAGATCTTTAGTGTGAACACTATTGTGGCTAATTCCAAATCATGAGTAGGGTAATTCACTTCATGCTTCTTGAGTTGCCACGATGCATAGGTGATGACCTTACCATTTTACATTAGGATGCATCCAAGCCCTATTCTTGAGGTGTCATAGTAGATTGAGAACCCTTGTTTACCTTATAGTAAAGCCAGAATCAGAGCTGATATCAAACACTTCTTGAGCTTTTAGAAACTCTCTTCATAGGATTCCTCCTAATTAAACTTAACTTATTTCTTTGTTAACTTGGTCAATGGTGATGGTATCTTAGAGAAGTCTTATACAAATCTACAGTAATAGCCAGCCATACCTAAGAAACTTCAAACTTCTAAAATCATTATGTGTTGTAGCCAATCGACTACCGCTTCAACTTTTTTAGAATTAACTTGGATTCCTTCTTTACTTATAAAATGCCTAAGAAAATTGATAGATTCCATCCAAAACTCACACTTAGATAACTTTGCATAGAGTTGGTGATCACATAGTGTTTGCAATATGATCCTAGATGCTCTTCATGTTCCTCTTTACTCTTAGAGTAAATTAGGATGTCATTGATGAACACGATCACAAACTTATCGAGAAATGGCTTGTACACTCGATTCATCAAATCTATGAAAGTAGCCAAAGCATTTGTCGGACTGAATAGTAAGACTGTGAACTCACAGTGCATATATCTTATATGAAAAGCTGTCTTACATATGTCTTCTCTATGGATCTTCAGCTAATGATAACCGAACCTCAAGTCGATCATAGAGAAGTAACTAGCTCCTTACAGTTGATCAAATAGATTGTTTATCCTTGGCAAGGGATACCTGTTCTTTACGGTGACCTTATTTAGTTAACAATAATCAATACACATATAGAATGAGCCATCTTTATTTTTCACAAACAGCACTGGAGTGCCCCATGGCGAGCTGCCCAATTGGATGAAACCCTTATCGAGTAGATCATGCAGTTGTGTCTTTTACTCTTTTAACTCTGATGGTGCCATACAATATGGTGGTATCGATATAGGTTGCGTGCTTAGTACCAGTTCAATGCTAAACTCAATTTCATGATCCGATGGTATTCTAGGTAGATCTTTTGGAAAGATGTCTATGAACTTCTCTACCATTGGTATGCTTTTGCCAAAATAGTGACTTCCTTATTGGTATTGACTATGTGAGCTAAGCATGCTTGACACCTTTTCCTTAACATCCTTCTAGCTCTTAAGGCTGATATCAAACTGAGAGAGTTTTCATTCCTATCTCCTTAATATATAAACTTTCCCCCATCCTCTATTTGAAATTCTACTTGCTTCTCTCTACAGTTAATATGAGCTCCATACTCAGATAGCCAATCCACGCCCAAGATCACATCAAATGTTAGTACATCAAGTTCTAATAACTCCACTGGAAGTTTATGTCTATCAATGTCTACCTCACAGTCCTTAAATACATATTTTACTTCCATCATCTCTCTTAAAGGAGTTGAAACTACTAGGGGTTCATTCAGTAACTCCTTATCTCTACACAAACTCTTAGCAAAACATAGAGACACAAATGTGTGGACCTTCTTCTCAAGAGGCATTTTACTATAATGGGTAAGGGTATTCAGTGCTAACTCCCTTCTAACCCATTTAACCCCACTATTAAATACTTACCATGCATTTAACATGAGCACACATAGAAAATGTGATCTCCCACAGCAAAATAGACGTCCTTTCTTTTGGGATCCATATAGCTCTTTTGTCGACTAAAGGCCATTTTTAGTCAATCTTATATCAATGGTACTTTCTCGATAGTCTCTTTGAGCAGTTTTGGCATCTCTAATTATTTGTCTCCAGGTTAGACCTAACAGGCTCAACCCAACGCCTAACCATAAGACCAAATTAGTCTTATGTAATATGATGCATGCGAATGAGCAAGGCTTTGGCTGCCACTCTTTAATTTATATGTGTAGAAAGCATTTCGCTTCTAAGAAATTACTATTTTTGCTAAAGATATTATTTCTATCTTAAATGTGAAATTGATTCATAATGACAATTTTGATTAACATCACTCCATTGTCACAATAAGACCATCCTAATAATGATCCACATAAAAAGGAGATGAATATTACAATGATATTAATGCTTAAAAATCACTTTGCACATGAAAATTTACTTTGCATGCAATAAATCATTTTATGTATATGCACTTCACATAAATCACCCATTTCATGTTCATAATTCATAATATACATATTAGAACTAGTATTGCATGCCATTTGCTCTTAAATAATATAGCACATGAAATTTTATGAAAGCACACACTTTGTAATAATAGCTCTAAAATCAAGTAATTTGTCACAAAACTCTTAGCAAAGGTATGGGTTGTTACAAAGAAATTCCGCAATCTAACAAGTACCATATTTTAAAAAATATAATATCTTATATTATTTTTTTAAATTATTTATATGTCATATGACATTTATAATAATATTTAAAATATAAATATTTATAGGGACACAATATAATGATTCATAAATGAATTACTATTAAGTTATTCGATTGTAGTCACATAATGAAAAACAAGTAGTACAAATACTCAAATGTGCATCTATTAGTTATTATATAATCTAATATAATTTTTGTTCTTATTATTTACTTTATTTAAAATTAAAACTAAGCATGCTGCATAATTTAACATACAACTAATAATTTAATACTATTTACCAAAGTAGCCATATAAAAGAAGATCGTAGCAAAAACTTACTAAAATAAAGTATATTTTTTCCATTATAATATGTTGGTTTTATTAAAGAAAATAGTGACTCCAGTATTTACTTATGTTCAGCTTCTTGGGAAATTACATATAGGTTTTAAATCTACTGAACTGTTCTTTTCTTCAATAAAAAATTCATGTTGCCCTTTTCTATTCTATTCTAGCTAATATCATATGCAATTGTATGCTTAACAGCTTGTACGATAATTTCCTATATATCATATAATTTATAACCCTTAATTGTCTTCTAAATTACATTCATATATTTATATAGAATCTATAATTATTGTGTGTCATCAGTCTAATAGTATTATATATGTACAACTATACAACTTAGATAATATTTATTGTGTATAATTATATTTTTATTGAATTTTTAGGTTTTCACATGAAAATTTAACTTAAATTAGATTGAATAACTAGAGTGAACTTACAAATCAAGTTATATAAATATTTTCTCATGATAATCTTAAAAGTCAACCAATAAAATTTTGACCTCGTGGTCTTTATTTGGAAAGTTTTAATCATTTAATCAAAAACTTCACTTAATATAAAAGTACATCATTTTGTAATTAAGTAACAAAAAAAAGGTTATTATATCTCTAAGAAAGAAGAAGTAAAAGTGTAGAATAAGTATTTGATGTGCTTAAGGATGAATTCTGATCTTAAGCATACTGTTGGGCAATTTGCTAATCTTCAAAGCCTGCAAAAACATAAGGATTAGAGAGCCTAGGTAATATGCTTGGGAGGCCACTTTGATATTTAAGTCAAAAAGGTCATGACTTGGAGAAATTAGGGAGTTTTCAATACTTAGAATATGTTACTTGTCTCACAGAGAAGTTTCTTACATTTATAAGGGAGTCTCAAAGTACAAATCATTCTCTAAATTAGATTGTACCTAGAAGTATCATGTATGGCAGAAGAATTCCTAATGGATTCTATATTGTGGAATGGAAATAGGATCACAATCCTAAATCTTGAAGGAGATGGAAATGTGCAAGTATGGTGCCTGCTGGAGATGGAATTCAGGTATGCGAAACCTTACATTTATATATAAATAAATAAATAAATAAAATCACTATTATCTCAAATATCCATATAAGAATTTAATAAATTATATATATATAATATCAAAAATCAATATAAATTCAGTTTTATGAATATCAATGTATTAATATAAATAAATATTTATATTAAAATCAATATTCAAATTTTTACTTCACAAATATCTATAACATTGAATATCAATACAAGTATAAAAATAATGAAAATGTTTCCATGAAAAACTATTACTTTTAAAAATATTTAGATTCAAATTATTTCAAGTTCAAAAATATTCATTTGATAATATATGAGGTCAACCTTACTTATAATAATTTTAATTTCATAACACTTATGTCCAATTCACTAGAGTCTTCATAAATCGAAATTAATTTATCAATTACCTAAAAACTTATCTTACAAAAATGCAAAAAATCACATGCATACACTTAGCATATGAACTTGACTCATATATTCATTATTAACTTAGTTACATATTATGATACTAGTCAGATATCTTCATATATACTTTTGTACATATGATCTATATTGGGTTAAAATATCACAAAAGTGTAGGCCACTCTTTATAGTGGCCAATCTTAAAGTGTCCATGATTCTTTTCTTCCTAAATTTGAAGTTTCTAGTGACACAAACTTGAAATTAGGCTCCTCGGGTGCTTAATAATGTAGCCCGATGATGAAATCCATCAAGATTTGAGAATTTTCAACGTTTGAATCTTCCAAGTGATGTGTTTTTGTGATGAATTTGTTGTTTAGTGGAAAGAATGCATGACTTTGTGAGAATGTAGAAGAAAAAGGCAAGAAAATTGATGAAGAAAAAAGCTTAAAAAGAAGAAAATAGAGGTTAGAGAAAAAAAAATGGGATAAGGAAGGAAGATGAAGAGAAAAAAAAAAGAAAAATAAAAAATGAAAGAAAAATAAGAGAAAAATAACAAGAAAGTTCAAAAAATTATTTTCTTAGATGGAACAATAAAATGAATTTTGAAAATCATTCTGGGAAATAAATTGGGATTTTTCGAAGGAAAAATAAATTTTTGTGAATTTTCCTTAGATAGGAAAAATTCTTCAAAAATTGAAAAATTATTTTTCTTGGAAGGGAAAGTAAGCATAAATGTTTTTGAGAAATTCTCCAAGGAATGAATTGAGAATTATTTTGACTGATGAAGATCATTGTAAGAATTGTTTTGCATAAAAATAATGATGTCTAGGAGATAGGCAAAAAGAAATGAAGTTTGCCAGATAGGAGAAAAATAAGTTCACCAGATAGATGATGCAACTATTCCACTAAAAGATAATGATGGAAATACAACTCTCAGACAACTGTTCTGCTAAAAGACAGTGATGGAAAATGCAACTCTCAGACAACTATTCTACTAAAAGCTAGTGGTGAAAAATGCAACTTTCATATAACTATTCCATTCTGTTTGCCCTTATGCACTAAGAAGGGAGGTTGAATTGGTAGAAAATTAAAAATTTAGATAGAAAGGAGATAGGGAAAGGGAATGAACATAATCAATTTTATAGTGGTTCGGGTATTAACAAACCCTACGTCCACTCTCTAATCTTAGTTAGGTATTCTACTACTAGTTGATACTTACATGGAGTTTCAAGCTCACTCCAAACTTACAATGTGTTTCAATGGCTCACACACAAACCTTTCAAGTGTTTGCCTTAGGCTCACATTCAAACCTATACAAAATTTTTGTAATGGCTCACTCTCAATCCAATACTTGTGTTTTCAAGGCTAACACTCAACCTAACTTGAGCAATCAATGCTCTTACAACAATCAAATAATAACAATAAAAGATTAAGATATGAGATTTGAAATTGCAAAGATTTAACTCTCAATAGATGTTATTCTTATTGTTAGGATAATTGAAGAAGGTATTTATATGATTTTCTTCTTCAAATTCCTGTTATAAATAGTATGAAATTAATGATTTCATGACAGCTTTAAGATCTTGCTTTAAATCTGTGTTTTGACCAAAGTCACAATCCCTACTACAATTTTGTAATCACGATTGTATTTTTGTGGTCATGACCTCTAGTTTCCACAATGGCTAGTGACACATGGCTTTTATTAGTTGGCTCCTTTATATTTCTGTTGCAGCATTTGAATTTAGTATGAAAGTCACAGTCACGACTACTATTTTGCAATTGCGAATTCAATATTGCACCCATAGTTGTAATCGTGAAGGAGATCACAATTCACTCTATATGAATTTTGAATTAATTGCCTTTTGAAGATCTTAGTGGCGATAACATGGTCGCAATCACGATTTAGTGGTCATGGTTGCGATTCTGGCATAATGGTCGCGACTCAGAAGCTAAGCAACATACTTAGGGAGATCTCAATCTTCTTTCAAATCCAATAAATTAAACAAGTTATAATATGCAAAGTAGACATTTAAACAATCATTAGATAGCTTTCAATTTGATTGGCAATATCAAAATAGAGATTGACTAAGTTTTGAAATAACTTAGGTCTACAATCTCCCCCTTTTTGATTTTGACAATCAAATTGAATTTAAATATAAAATAACTTAAAATTAAATTGAATTGAGATTACTCCCCCTCCATTGATGCAAAGATAAACATATTTAAAGAAAAATAATTTTGAAAAAGAATTTTGAATCATTAACCATAAACATATTAAATATATGTATTTCTCCCCCTTAACATATTAACATATTTGTTTTATATTTAAGTCCTTATAAAATTTCTTCCCCTTTGGCAATATCAAAAAGGAATGAATTGAATAAAGAACTATGCATAAAGAGAAAATAGAATAGCAATACTTAGGCACATAAGATTAAAATTGAGAAAATTCATAATTGCATTAATTTGAAGTTGGATAGTGCTACATTAAAATGCATAAAAACATAAGAAAAAATTTGAAACAAGGCAAGATAAACAAAAGAAAGATAAGAAGAATTTTTTTTTTTAAATTTAAGAAGCATCTCCTCCATCTTTGGGTTCCTCTTCTTCTTGATGAGGGGCCTCTTCTTCTTCATGTGTCTCCTCCTCTTCTTCATTAAATCCCTAATCTTGTAAGTTACATTGAGGGAGACCCATATGACCTTGCATATCAAATATGTCTTAGTGAATATGGTCTAAAAGGGAAAGTCTCCTCAAGACTTTATGAAGAAGTCTATTGGTCTCATCTTAAGGTTGAGATGGAGGGACAATGGGAGCAACTTAAGGTTCTTCTTCCCTTACATAGCTAGATTCTCCAATCATAACTCTTGATCTTTTTCTAGTTCTTTCTTAAATCCCAATATCTCCTAAAATATATTCATATTTCCCTTCTTTTTCTCTCAATGCCTTTGCATTGATCATGTATTGGAAATCTATAAGGGATTTTTTAATTGGTTCTTGGAGAATGGCTTTGTTGGGTGGAGTAAGAGCCCCAACATGTTTTGCTATGGTTGTGATGTGAGAAGAAAGTAGAATTGCACCTTTTTTAGTGGAGGAGAGACAGAGGAAATGATCAATAAGGAATCAAGCGGTTTGAATGCTCTTTCCTTTCACAAGACCATAAAGGAAGAAAAGATGTCTTTGGGAGACATTCTCATTACCATCTCCTCTAGCATTTATGGTGAGGGTGACAATCCTATGAAGAACCTAAATGAAAAGTGTTTTGATATGTTTGTTAAGAGAGGATTTTGGATCAAATTTTGGTTCAATGGACATTTTAGTCCAAAAAGAGTTGAGTTCAAAGGAGAAATCCTTGATGGTGTAGGCTCCTTTAGTTTGAAGCCCAAAAATATTGGCAAGAATGTGAAGTGAAAGCTCACAGAGTTTGCCAAAGAATCGAAAGTCGATGGCATAATGGCCACAGGTAGGATGAAACTTTATGTGTACAACTAGGTTGGCAGGAAATTCCCTAGTTAATTCATCATATCCCTCATCATCAACAAAACCAAATTTCCCCCACTCTAGATTTTTGAGATAACCAATAATGCTATCCTCAATATGTAAGGTTTTAAGACAAACAAGGCTTGGTATTTTGGTGGGTAGAATGGTTTTTTCTTGAATTCTAAGGAAATTTTGTTTCTCCTTTTGAGTGATCCCCCTCATAAGTTCAAGAGGAGAGTGTGATTGGGAGTTTTGCACTTCTTTCCTTTTTCTAGATGTTCTTCTAGAAGCCATTGATGGTGAAGTGTTTGAAAAGAGGAAGAAAAGCTTTAAAATGAGAGGAGAGTTGGAGAGTAGTAGAATTTTAAGTAGGAAAGATTTTGGAGAGTTAGAAGATAAGTAAAACTAAAATAGTAGGGTATTTATAGGCTAAAATAAGGTTAAAAACGGTCACTAAATTTGCATTAAATTCAATTTTGCCTGTTGAAAAATGGATATATTTTTAAAAGCTATCAAACTCTAAAACGTGACTACTACTTTACAATTGCGACCATGAATTTTGAATATTTCAAAAGTCATGTTCGCGAGCAGGACTAAGAGTGCTAAAACGTAATGGCTATAATTTTGAAAGTCTCGACCGCAATTCACTTGTAGCAACCGTGAATCTTGAAAAATCATAAATTTTTGAAAACTTTTGAGAAAAGATATGTGCAATGCAATTGGCATTATAGTTTAAGATCAAAATAGATGCAATTATATATTCAACGAACTATGATACAACAAATCATTGAAAATAAATTCAAGCAATTTGGATCAAATATAACAAAAGGCAACCATAAAGCAACCAAAAATCAAGAATGTTGCACAATGTTAAAAGCTTGATTTTAATTGAATTAAGAGTCACCTCAATTCAAGATTAAATATTAAAATAAAATATGAATAATAATGTCATAAAATGCATAAAATTTTGATGTATATAAAAAATTTTATGTAATTTTAAAAATCTAAGACAATGAGCTCCTATCAAGCATGGCAATTTCCCTTCTTATAAAATTTAATCTTTCTTCATCTAAGGGTTTTGTGAAAATATCAGCAAGTTGGTTAGCTGTATCAATAAATTCTAATACAACATCACCATTTTGCACATGATCTCTTAAGAAATGATGCCCAATGTCTATATGCTTACTCCTAGAATGTTGGGTGAGATTTTTGGAAAGATTTATGGCAATTGTGTTATCACATTTGATGGAAATGTGATCAATCACTTGATTGTAGTCCTTGAGTTATTGTTTCATTGAAAGAACTTGAGTGCATCAGCAACCTACCGCCATGTATTCTGCTTTGATAGTGGACAGGGCAATCGAAACTTGTTTCTTGCTAAACCATAAAATTAAACATTCACTAAGAAGATGACAAGTTCTAGAAGTGCTTTTTCTACTAAGTAAACTATCGGCATAATCCACATCTGAAAAACCAATTATTGTAAAAGATGAGATTTTAGGATACCATAGCCCTAAATGCAATATGCCTTGTAAATATTTTAAAATTCTTTTAATGATATGCAAATGTGATTCTTTAAGACAGGATTGAAAATGTGTACATAGACAAACACTAAAAATTATATCAGGTCTAGATGTCGTAAGGTAGAGAAGAGAACCAATCATACCTCTATATTTCTTCTCATCTATTAGCCTACCCTTTTCATCTTTGTCAAGCTGAGTTGATGTGCTTATTGGAGTTTTGCTACTTTTGCAACCATCCATGCCAAACTTCTTAAGAAGCTCCTTTGTATACTTAGATTGATTGATGAAGATATCATCTTTGCATTGTTTGATTTGTAGTCCTAGGAAGAACATGAGCTCACCCATCATACTTATCTCAAATTCCCTGGTCATACAATTGGCAAATTCTTCACAAAGATGTTCATTAGTAGTACCAAATATAATATCATCAACATAAATTTGAACAATTAAAGTGTCATTTTTGTGTCGTTTTACAAAAAGTGTTGTGTCAACCTTGCCCTTAACAAAATCATTTTTCAAAAGAAATGTACTTAGCCTTTTATACCAAGCTCTAAGAGCTTGTTTCAAACCATACAAGACCTTGGTTAATTTAAAAACATGATTAGGAAGTTTATGATGTTCAAAACCTAGAGGTTGCTCAACATAAACTTTTTCCTCAATAAATCCATTTAAGAAAGCACTTTTAACATCCATTTGAAAAAGTTTAAAATCCACATGACATGCATATGCAAGAAAAATTCTAATAGCCTCTAATCTTGCTACCATATCAAAAGTTTCATCATAATTAATGCCTTCCTCTTTGTTGTATCCTTTGGCAACCAATCTAGCCTTATTTCTAGTAATGAAGCCTTGCTCATCTAACTTGTTTTTATAAACCCACTTATATCCAATAATGGGATGATTTTTGGGTTTAGGAACAAGTTCCCAAACTTTATTTCTCTCAAATTGATTGAGTTCGTCTTGCATAGCAATCACCCAACTCTCATCATTAAGAGCCTCATCTATAGTCCTTAGCCCAATTTAAGAAACAAATGCAAGATTATTATCTAAGGCTTTAAATTGAGATATAGTACTTACACCTTTAGATGGATCACCTATGATTTGCTCCTTAGGGTGATTCCTGGGGTATCTCCACTCCTTAGGTAGTTCTTGAACATCTTCCTCTTGTGGATTTGATTGGTCCTCATGACCTTATTGGTTTTCCATTTGGTCTTCAACTTCCTTTGAAGTCTCATCTTTATCTAATTCAAGCTCCTATAAGATCATCAAGAACACTACCTTTTCCAAGATCAAGTTTACTAGATTCATCAAATACAACATTTATAGACTCTTCAATTACCATATTATTTTTGTTAAAGACTCTATAAGCTTTGCTAATGGTGGAATATCCTAGGAAAATGCCTTCATCAATTTTAAAAGCAAATTTTCCAAGGTTACCTTTGCTATTTAATATGTAGCAGTTGCAACTAAAAACTCTTAGATATGAAATCTTGGGTTTTCTTCCATTTCATAACTCATAAGAAGTTTTATTCAATATGGGTCTTTTAAAAACTCTATTTGAAATGTAACATCAAGTATTAATGGTTTCCGCCTAAAAATAAGTTGGTAAACCATATTCATTAAGCATGGTTCTAGCCATTTCAATCAAGGTTCTATTTTTTCTTTCTACAATACCATTTTGTTGATGTGTTCTATGAGAGGAAAAATTATGTGAAATTCCATGTTCAATGCAAAAATTTTCAAAAAGTTCATTTTCAAAGTCTTTTGCATGATCACTTTTAATTTTGGAAATGAAATAGCCTTTCTCTTTTTGAACTCTCTTTGCAAAACTTTTAAATGCATTAAAGGCATCACTCTTATGATTTAAGAAACTAACCCAAGTAAATCTAGAGTAGTCATCAATAAGCACATAAGCATACATTTTTCCACCTAAACCAGCAACTCTATTAGGTCCAAATAAATCCATATGAATAAGTTGAAGGGGTCTCGAAGTACTTACAATAATTTTTTGATTTATGGGATGATTTGTGTTGCTTTCCCATTTGGTAAGGTCTACATGTCTTGTCCTTTGAGAATTTGATCTTTGGATGTCCTTCAACAAGCCCATCCTTGTAAAGACTATGAAGAAGCTCCATGCTTGCATGTCCAAGCCTTCTATGCTAAGCTAAGATTTATTGCTAATAGACATGAAACACTTGACATCTTGGTTAGCCAAATCATCAAAGTCAATCATGTAGGTATTGCCTTCTCTTTCACCCTTAAACACTATATTGTCATTACCCAAAGTGGTGACAATGCATGCTTTAGAGTCAAAGATGACCTTATTGCCTTTGTCATATAATTGGCTACACTTAGCAAGTTGAATTTTAAACCATTAACTAAAAGAACATTTTCAATAAAAGAATGATTGTCATTACCAATGGTACCAATGCCAACTATCTTACCTTTGGCATTGTTACCAAATGTGATCTTCCCATCTTTCTTTTCTTTCAAATTTGTGAAGAGGTTTGAATTTCCAATCATATGTCTTGAACATCCACTATCTATATGCCATTTGTTTTCCTTAGTAGTGGATTTGAGACATACCTACAAGAAAAGATTAATCATCTTGTTTTAGGTACGCAAATATATTTGGGTCATTGGGGGGGAAGAATCCTCAAGCTTGAGTTGAGCCTTCCTTATATAACAAAATAAATTCATATGACCATCTTTCATACAATAATGACACTTGAGTTTAGACTTGAAAGTTCTTTTGGATTTTCCCATATTATTATGAAATGTTGGTTTTTTCACAACATTATGACATGAATGCATGCATGAACAAGTGTTATATTGTGATTGTAAGTGCCTTTGAGTATGCCTTTTTTGATACATAAATGCATGGTTAACTCTTTGATGCTTAGCTCTTAAGTCTAGTGTAACCTTTTCAGTCCTTTTGGGACTTAGAGGTTGAGTGTGTATTTTCACTCCTTTATTAATTACCTCAATACTAGAGGTTTGAGGAGTTATAGCCTTTATGAACATAGTGGGAGAGGATGTGGATGGAGATGAGCTACCAAAGCCAAGACTATGTCTCACAAGGAGTGGCCTTTGTGATACAATAAGAGTATTCAAGGCTTCTTTTCCTTTGTGAAATTTTGAGATTGAGTTTCTTAATTCTTTAATCTCAATTTTCAAAGCATTGCTTTCTTTATATAATGAATTAAAAAAGGAGGTTTTAGAAGTGATTTCCTCCAATGAGCTTTTTAAACTAACATTAGAGCTTTTCAAGCTTAAAACAAGTTTTTCTAATTCTTTAAAATTCTCCTCCAACTTAGAATGCTTTTCTTTAAAAAATTTCATTTTTTATTTATACTTTTTGCATTCTAAATTCATAGCTTTAATTAGCTTATCTTCATCATGCATATCATCATCAATATCATCACAAGATTGAGAGTTAGAGCTTACCTCATTTGATGAGTCCTCGAAGGCCATGAAATATAAGTTTGCAACATTCTCTTCCTCTTCATCACTTGAGGAGTCATCATCCCATGTTGCTTTAAAACCCTTCTTCTTCTTCTCCTTGTGTTCACCTCAAAATATACCATCCAAAAGCGACCCACAAGTATACGAGGTAATTGTAGTATATTGGAAGCACCCAAGGTCGTATCTCTTAAGAAATTGCAAATGGAAATATTATCTCAATTTAAAGCAAATTAAATGAAAATAATTTGAATGATTTGAAAAGAAATAATTTGTAAAATAGGAAATTAAAAGAAAATATGGATTAAAATGCAATAGGTTTAAATGCAATGAATGAAAGATGCCTAGGGTTTGTATTTCATTTATCCATCCTATATGTTCATGAATATACCTAATTGATTATTTTAAAGTCTTAGTTTCTAACAATTCAAAGAATAAAAATCAATCTATTAGCAATCGCATTCATAGAAGTCATTCTATCAAATCATATATCAAAAACTAAAACCTAATCTTAAAACTTATATTTGTAGTTTGTTTTAAGATCCTAAAGGAATGAAATTCGGAATTGAACTTCAACTCTTATTCCTTTGTTCAAAACCTAAGTCAAACAAATTACTAACTAAGCAATTGTTTAATAACAATCAATCAATTCAATTAGGAATAATCAAAATAATCAAAAGGAATTTCATTCAATTCCATATCATGAACAGTCATACAATCCTTTAACATGGATGAACTTAGCTCATGGTAAATATAATGATAATCTCCAAGTTATTAAAATCAAAAGAATACATTGAATTAAATTCTTCAATTTAATAATCAAAAGATGAAAAGGTCTTTCATTTGGTTGTAATGGAGCTTAGGGTAATGGTAGGAAAAAAGGGAAAAATAAGTTTATTATTAAGTTATTGAGCATTCAAAGACCAAATAACAACTTAAAGCACTCAAAGACACACTATTTCCCAATTTCTTCACAAACTCATTAAAAATCTTTCCATATTCTATATAACCACACTTATAATGCAATTCACATATTCAAAAAATAATACACTTCGTTAAAAACTTTTTTTTTATTGGGATCCCTAATTTTTATTTTATTTTATTTTATTCTATTTCATTTGTAAAATGAAGTCTATAATATTAGGATATACACAATAACATGTTCCCCAAGGCAATATGTTCTCTTACCCTACACTTAGAAGCTTTGCTTGACCTTAAGCAATATCAACCCATAAACTTTCAAAAAAATGATTTTGAAATGCTTAAAAACCTCAATGAGGGACAAAACAAATGAAAATTATAGTGAAAGGATAAGTTAAATTACATGTTACCAAAGAAAAGGTCAAGGCTCAAAGTGGCTCACTAAAGGAAATAAACATTCAAGGTTGGCTATTTAAACTAAAGGGTGAAACTAAACATTTAAGCAAGCTCTAGAAATGTACAATCAACATGGTACACACAATATTGCAATAAAGAAAAAGTATTTAGGCTCAAATATTCTCACCATGGTAAGGTAAAGTCTATCATGCTTTGCAATGAAATAGAGGCAAACAAAAACATTTTAAGATTATAACAAGTGCAAAACATTTGAAACATTCAAACTTAAGAATGCTAGCAAAATTTTCCTCAAATCACAAGACAATACATTTAATCCACTAATTATGCCATAAAATCAACTCAAAAGAGAAAATAACTTTCATAGATAGGACTAGGTAAAACACAAAATCAAAATTTAAAAAACAAAATTTTAAAGAAAATGATGGGCTGCCTCCCATCGAGCACTTCTTCAACATCATCTTAGCTGGATGTTTTTGAAGACATTAAGGAACCTTAAATTCCTTAAATTTTTCCAATCCCTCAAAATGTGGTTTAACTCTCTGACCATTGACTCTAAAAATTTTATCTCTACAAAAGTTAAACAAATCTACTACTCTAAAGGGATGTACCATATTCACAATAAAAGGACCACTCCAGTGGGGTTTAGATTTACCTACATCGTGACACCACCACGAGTTATAGAGTAGTACTTTCATACTTGGTTTAAGGGACTTTTGGACATGGCTTTTATCATGAAGAGATTTGGCCTGTTCCTTGAACATTTGAGAGCTCCCATACACTTCTTTCTAAAGCTCAACCAACTTAAGCACCTACAACATTTTTTTATCATAGGATTCCTACAATAAAACATCTTTCACAGCAATATTAAAGGATTCAATAAAAGAGCATTCCTCAATAATTGATGTGGTAGGAACAGAAAATCTATTAAAAATGGAAAATTCAATAGTTTGGCCCAAAACAGTCATAGTCAATTTCCCATTTTTAACATCAATCAAAGTATTAGTAGTTGCTATAAAAGGTCTACCCAACAAGATATGCAATTCTGACCTATTAAACAACTCATCTCCTATATCCAACACCACAAAATTAACAGGCACTATTAACCCTCTTACACTAGCACATCTTTTATAATTCCCTTAAGAAATCTCAATGACTTATCAGCTAATTGCAAGCTCATTTTGGTGGGTCTTAGCTCTCCTAAATTCAACTGCTTAAATAAGGCATATGGCATTAAATTAATACTATCACCTAAATCTAACATATCTTTAGCCTTTTCACCACTGCCCATACTAAAGTTAATGACAAAAGTACTAAGGTCTTTAACTTTTAGAGGTAACTTTCACTGGAGTACTGCATTAATCACCTTAGACACTACTACTTTCTCCTCCATCTCTAGCCTCCTTTTCTTAGAATTCATCTCCTTAAAAAAATTTTCATATGCAGGCATATTCTTAATCACAACAAGTAAGGGCAAATTGATATTACCTTGGATAGCATTATGAAAAGCTCATTAAATTGCTTATCTTGCTTACCATTTTTTAAACGGCCTATAAATGGAATAGGAGGTTGATAAGGATTGTCTACTTTGTGTAACTTAAATGGAAAGGGTGTCTCCATCTCTTTCTCTTCCTCCATTGCATAGTTAGAAACTTCATCAACATTATCATTTATTAGCTTACCACTCCAAATAACCAAGATAGACTTAGCTTGCTCCAGTTGGCTAAGAAGTTTCCTTTTTCTATTTGATTGCATATGGCTTGCAATTTGACCAACTTGAATCTCTACATTTTGCACTGCTACTTCTGAAAAGTCAAATCTTCTATCATTGGCCTCCTGAATTTTAGTGCTAGCTTGAATGAAAGCATTCAAGCTATCCTCCAAAGATGGCTTCCTTTACTATTGTTGGTTTGATGATTCTCCTTGGAATGGTTAGCCTCTTTGCATAGTTTGAAACTGAGGCTGCTATTGCTGTTGGTTGTTGTTTTTCTAGGAAAAGTTTGGATGGTTTTTCCAACCTTGGTTGTAGGTGTTGGAAAAGGGGTCATTTCTCAGCCTAGGTTGGAAACCATCTAAGGCTTATGCTTGCTCATAATCACCTACAAAAGAATCAAAACTCAAAGCGCAAACATTAGCACCATGACAAAAAATACCACAAACACCACATACCTCTTGTTGTTAAACTGTTGTATTTCCCTTTATAGTGAGGAGCTTAACTTGTCTAGTGAGCTCAGCTATTTGCATAGGTGCCAAAGCTCTTTCTTCAAATCCAATTCCTCTCCCTCTCACACTTTTCTACTAAGAGTTAGCACTAACCATCTCAAAAAGTTCATAAGTTTCCTCAGCAGTGATCTCTCCCATTGCCCCTCCAGCTGCATTGTTAACTATGCTTTGGCTCTGGAATGTAAGCCCATCATAAAAGAACTGGTTGAGCAATTGCAATGGATAGTGATGGTATAGGCATTGAATTTGTAACATCTTGAACCTTTCCCATGCTTCATGAAAAGGCTCTTCTTCCATTTATGTAAAGGTTGAAATCTTCGATCTCAAATTAGCTATCTTTCGGTGAGAGTAGCACTTTCCCATGAATTTATTGTACACCTTCTCCTAAGTAGTCAATGAATCAGGAGTAAGTGTCATCAGCCAAGATTTAGCTTTGTCTTTCAAGGTGTAAAGAAAGCATCTCATCTGCAACTAATCTTCAGTTAGACCTTATAAAGGAAAGGTCTGTATGGTGGAGTAGAATACCTAATCAAATTGAGGGGGTCTTCATTTGGCACTCCATAAAAGGATAGAAGCATGCTATAATATATGTTTTTTAGCTCATAATTCTAGGTAGCCGCATCGAGTCCAATGCATGATGTTGTGGTGCTTATGATTGACCTAGCATAATCCTTCATGGGTCTCTTTTCCTGTGCCCTGGTGTATGTTTGTTCTTCTTGGTCTTCTACCCTTGGATTTTTAAGATCTATTAGATCAACTTGGTCTTTGTTTGGATCTAGTCTTCTTCTTTCTCCACCTAACATGTGCACCTAACAATCTCTCCCTCCAGAGATCTTCTCCCTTGCATAAAAATCTCAAAAAACAAATGTAAATAGAAACTAAAAACAAATATATTCACAATGAAATAAAAAAATTCACCTTGCAATTCCCTAGCAACAATGCCACAAAATTGTTCGCCTCAAAATATACTATCCAAATGTGACCCGCAAGTATACGGGGTAATTGTAATATATCGAAAGCACCCAAAGTTGTATCTCTCAAGGAATTGCAAATGGAAATATTTGTCTCAATTTAAAGCAAATTAAATGTAAAGAATTTGAATGATTTGAAAAGAAATAATTTGCAAAACAGGAAATTAAAAGAAAATGTGGATAAAAATGCAATAGGTTTAAATGCAATGAATGAAAGATGCCTAGGGTTTGTACTTAGTTTATCAATCCTATATGTTCATTAATATACCTAATGGATTATTCTAAAGCCTTAGTTTCTAACAATTGGTAAAAATCAATCTATTAGCAATCCCATTCATAAAAATCCTTCTAGGAAATCATACATCAAAAACTAAAACCTAATCTTAAAACTTATATTTCTAGTTTGTTTTAAGATCCTAAAGGAATGAAATTCAAAATTGAACTTCAACTCTCGTTCCATCATTCAAAACCTAAGTCAAACAATTGGTAGCTAAGTAATTATTTAATAACAATCAATCAATTTAATTAGAAATAATAAAAATAATCAAAAGGGATTTTATTCAATTCCATGTCATGAACACATCATACAAACCCTAGACAAGGATGAAATTAGCTCATGGTAAATATAATGATAATCTCCAAGTTATTAAAATAAAAAAATCCATTGAATTAAATTCTTCAATTTAATAATCAAAAGATGAAAATAGCTAAGAAATGAATCTTATACCCCAATTCGATGTTCTAACCCAATCTCTTCGCGTCTTCACAAAGAATTCCTCAAACTAACTAAAAACAATCTTCTCTAAGTTTCCAAACTAAAAAACTAAAAAGAAAAAAAAAAGAAGAATCAAATGATGTCCCTTTAAAACTGATCTTTTTCTCCCTTTTATACTAGATGACTCTCTCCTTCCTAAATAAAATCTTTCCTCTTCCATTTATACTTTTGTAAATGACCTATTGTTAAAAATCCCTCAAAAATTTGGACTAAAAATGAGTTACAGCTTAAAAATAGTGTAGCAGGGCACCAAAATATTGCAACTAGGTGTTGGGGCTAGTGGCTTGCAGGAAGCTCTCTGCAGCGAGGTGCTAGAGAGCTTGGCGAGGCGCTGCTGGGTGTTGTTGCTGCTGCTATTAGGCACTAAAGAAGGTGGCTAGCACTGGGGAAGGCAGCTGGGCACAACAAGAAGGTAGCTAGGCATTGGGGAAGGCGGCTGGGCCCTGGGGAAGCTGCTACACATGCTGGGTTATCATGGTTGCTACTGCTGGCACTGGGCTTGGTGGTTGCTGCCGCAATGACATTCATTCTGCTGAGCCGTGCGCCGTTCTACCTAATTATCTGATTTAACCCAAATATCTTCCATTTCTTCCATTATTAATGCAATTGAAACAACTTAACAAACATATTAAAAGCATCATAAAATCATAAAAATAAATTATAAATTAACAATTAAAAGAACCAAAAAATAAGATAAAACTATGGCAAGACACCTTGTCCCATTTCTTTTTCTTCTTGATGTTGGGACATTCTATTTTTATATGACCTTGCTTGCCACATTCATAGCAAGTAATGTCATTATTCTTTTCTTTGCTTGAGTTAGAGTTGTAATTTGATGATGATCTCCTAAAGGGCCTCTTTTCTTTCTTTCTTCTCTTGATGATGCCTTTGACCCTTTTTGAGAGCATAGTAAGTTCTTCATCATCATCATCTTCACTTTCCTTTAATTCACTTGAGCTCGCACATTCTTTTTTGCTTTTGATGGAGCATTTGAGAGCTAAGGATTTCTTTTTCTTATTCTCTTGATTCTCTTCTTTTTTTAACAATAGAGACATTTCTTTAGTAAGGATTTTGCCAATGAGGATGTCGGTAGGGACCTTTCCAAGATCATCATTAGCTTCTTCTATGCTAGCAATTCTACACTTTATAGTCTTTCCTTAGGAAAATTTTGAGAATCTTGCAGTTTTTATCATTAAAGGTGTATATTTTGCCCAATTTCTTCATATTGGTGATAAGGGCTAAAAGCCTATTTGCCATGTTAGTGACGCTTTCATTGGGTTTCATCTTGAAGAGCTCATATTCAGTTGTGTACAACTGAATCTTTTTAGCCTTGACTTGCTGAGTTCCTTCATGGTAGTTTTGTAAGGA
The DNA here is from genome assembly GCA_947687605.1 of Reutealis trisperma. Taxonomy (NCBI): domain Eukaryota; kingdom Viridiplantae; phylum Streptophyta; class Magnoliopsida; order Malpighiales; family Euphorbiaceae; genus Reutealis; species Reutealis trisperma. The sequence continues at coordinate 514,904 of CANTUT010000701.1, read as the reverse complement.
TTTCCAAATGCTAAATGCACTTAAATAATGTTGAACTCTACCACATTCTTCTCTTAAGAGTGCACTAAGAAGAATTGCTATGGCTCTCTTATTTTTACCATTAGATTTTCTCTATGTACCCACCCATTCTTCTCTAAGAACCAATTCTTCAACATCATTAACTATTTTTAATAGAGGTTTCCATTCTTTGATTATGCAATCCCATACATCAATGAGATCACTATCAAGATATACCTCCATTCTATATTTTCAATGCACATAATTGATACCATTGAAGTGTGGCTTGAGGTGATGTATCCCTTCATTGGCCATTTTGATCTTTTCTCACACAATTAAGTTTAAAGAATGAGACCAAAGCTTTGATACCACTTGTTTGCACTTATGCACCAAGAAAGGGGGTTGAATTAGTAAGAAATTAAAAATTTAGATAGAAAGAAGATAGGGAAAGAGAATGAACACAATCAATTTTATAGTGGTTTGGGTATTAACAAACCCTATGTTCACTCTCCTATCTCAATTGGGTATTCTACTACTAGTTGATACTTACAAGGAGTTTCAAGCTCACTCAAAACTTATAATGTGTTTCAATGGCTCACACACAACCCTTTGAAGTGTTTCCCTTAAGCTCACACTCAAAGCTATATAAGAGTTTTCTAATGGCCCACTCTTAACCCAATACTTGTCTTTTCAAGGCTAACACTCAACCTAACTTGAGCAATCAATGCTCTTATAGTAATCAAATAATAATAATAAAAGATTAAGATATGAGATTTGAAATTGCAAAGATTTAGCTCTCAATAAATGTTGTTCTTATTGTTAGGATGTTTGAAGAAGGTATTTATATGATTTTCTTCTTTAAATTCCTATTAGAAATAGTATGAAATTAATTATTTCATGATAGCTTTAAGATCTTGCTTTAAATCTACATTTTGAACAAAGTCACAGTCGCTATTACAATTTCTCAGTCGCGAATGTATTTTTGCGGTTGTGATCTCTAGTTTCCACAATCACTAGTGACACGTGACTTTTATTAGCAAGCTCCTTTATATGTTCATTGTAGCATTTGAATTCAATATGGAAGTCATGATCGCGACTACTATTTCATGGTCACGAATTCAATATTGCACCTATAGTCAAGGTCGCAAAGGAGGTTGCTATTGCTTTGTATGAATTTTGAATTAATTGCCTTTTGAAGATATTAGTTATGATAACATGGTCGCAGTCATAATTTTATAATATTGGTCGCGATAACATGGTTGCGGTCACAATTTTGTAATATTGGTTGTGATAACATGGTTGTTTTCATGATTTTGTAATAAGCTACATCTACTATAGGAGTTTTAGTGACAAATTATTTAAATTTAAGGTTATTGTGACAAATTGTGTGACCATATGAAAATTCATGTGTGACATGATTTATGAATTTGGGGCATGTTAAATTAAATTTAATATGCCTAATATGAATTATTATTGTGAAATAAATGATTTAAATAAAATGCATTAGCATGAAATAATTTATTTTCATAAAATGAATTTTCATGCAAAAAGATGATTTTTAAGCATAAAAATAATTTTATGAGTATTTTAAAATAATTTTTAAATAAATGTTTCGGGGGGGGGGATTTTACAGAAAATAAATAAAAAAAATATTTTATTTTTAATTACCTATAATCAGCCCTAAATTAATTAAAAAGACCAAATACCCAAAAGCCCATTGCACTAAAACACTCCTAACCTAGCTCATTAAGGGTAATCTTGGAAATTTCACCCAAAACCCTAATATTTAACCTAAATTTTGGCCAGCCCTTCATTCTAGCAGCCACCATTCTGTTATTTCTTTATTTTGGCAGAAAAAATCTCTCAAAATATTTCTCTCTACCGAAATTCATAAAAATCCTTTCAAACTTGCGATTTCGCGACCATTTCATAAGTTTTTCTTTTCCTTTCAATTTGTTATTTGATTTTTGTGAAACTAATCTTGGGAAAATTACTTTGAACTGAATATTTATTGATTTTTACTAATAAAATTTGGGCTAGGTGATTTCCTGAGAGAAAAATCAATTTTTCTTTCAAAAGCACCAACCTCTCTACGCAATTTCTCCAAAGAAGAATCCTGTAACTCAAAATTGAAATTTTTATGCATAGACCATACCAAGGGAGAGCAATTTCTACATCTTTGAATTTTAAACTCATTTTTGATGTGTTTTGATGAAAAATATTGGATTAAAAAATATTTTTGCATATTACTGTAATGACCAAAAAGTTTTAGAAAACAAAGGAATTCAAGGTTTTTGTGCTAGAACTTAGAAGTTAGAAAATTCTAGGATTATTCATACATGTGGCTGCCAATTTGTATATGGATGGATTCTAATATGATATTTGTTTTGTTTGGATGAGAAATAACAATTTAAATCATGTGTTAGCATATCCCTATAAACTTTGAAACTTGGAATTTTCATGCATATTTATGATCAATGGCTGCCGATTCATACATGTGGATGTTCTAAACTGATACTTTCTATAATTGAATGAAAAATAATAGTTTAAACCACTTGTTTACATATTGCTGTAGTGACCAGAAAATACTAAAAACAAGAAAACTCATGGTTTTTCATCCTAAAACTTAAAGTTGGAAATTTTCATGCATATGTGAGCCAATTCCTACATTTCTATGTTATAAAATGCTTTTTGTTTTGATTACATGAAAAATCTTGATTCAAACCATGTTTTTACATATTACTATAATAGACGAAAAGTAAGAAAAGTAAGAAAAATTCGATTTTTCCCTTGATAATGTATTCGGCCTACCATGGAATTTTTATTCCAATGTCTATAATTTTTATGCAATATATTTTGATGATTATTAACATGTATGTATGTATAATAAAAGACAAAATTGCATGTTAGTTGAAGGTATGACCCTAGACAAGCTTAAAGGCACTTTAGTATACTTAAGGTATATTAACCTTAAGTTATGATAAGAATGTGAATATGTTTAGGAAATATGGAAATAGATGTTATGATGAGTTAATAATGAATTAATAATCTTGAAGTTGTAAAGAGATTGATTGAATGAATGGATCATAAGGGTTGAGAATGCACTTGAAAGGCTATTAATAAATTGACATGCATGGAAGTGTTAAGTGTACTAAGTTGATTACTAAAGTGAATTGATATTAAGATAATGATATTGTATTGACCTTAGAAAGGTATTGACATGATTGTAATGTGTTCTCATGTGGACCTATAAAGGCTAAGTGTACAAGACTTTTAAAAGTCAACATGTTATATGCGAATGATGAGTGTACTTATATGTGCAACTCTAAGTGTATGTGAATGTTATATGTGCATAGAGTAGTTATGGTATAGGATAGCATCACGATTAAATAAATACTAAGTATTGAATTACATATTATGTTAGAGCTTGAGGAGTTTTAGAGGTTCAAAAGGACTACGTGTACTGGGAGCAAAGGAACCACAAGGTGAGTAAATGCTATGTTAATGTTAAAAGTGTCAGTAAACATTATGTTTCCAGTTACAAGTACAAGTTATCATATTATGTGAATCTTTGATATCTTGAAACCCAAGTTCTTTTCTATTTTTTTATTATGACTAAATGATTTCTTTGTAAGCTTAGGTTGCTAAAGGACATTTGGTCCAAATCTATTTGATTATTCAATGACAATAAAATACCTTTTTGATTTATTGCCATACCTTACTTCCTTTTTGGGACCACACTGTTATTTATCTTTTGTTCAATAAGCTAAACTACTATTGCTATAGTGATACATGTTATTGCTTATTTTTAACTGCTATTGCTATAATTGATTACCATAAATACGAGTGAATTAAGCAAGAGACTCCACTCACTTATGTAAATTTGAGTGAATTGAGCAGTATCTTCACTCATGAGTGAATTGAGCAAGAATCTTCACTCACTTGTGTAAATTCGAGTGAATTGAGCAGTGTCTTCACTCAAGAGTGAATTGAGCAAGAGTCTTCACTCATAAGTAATAAGTGTGATTTTATGCAAACCTTGTTAAATTGCAAACTTTGATTCTTGAATTGTAAAACATGAACTATGTGTTATAAGCTATGGGTTTCCTTTTTAAAAAGGGATATATGTTATCCCATGTGCCATATTATTTACTCATTGAGATCATCTGTCTCATCCCTTTTTCTTTATGTAGTTCCAGGTGAGTAGTATGAGGAAGCAAGGCGATGGCTTAAGCATCCTACTTTTCTTCGGGAATTCCTTGTCCAAGATAATTAGTTTAGTATGTTATGAAAAGTTATCCTTAAACGCTCTGCGAATATTTATTTTTGGATGTTTATTTTGAAATGTTATCTTTTGAGATCTTAATGGATTCTAAATATTATTTCCTTATGGATTATGTTTAAAGTATATTTTAACAATGTTTCCACAACTTAAGGTTTAAAAAAAAAGGGTTTATTTAAGATAATGTATGAGGTTTTGATATAATCCTAGGTAGTATTTGTTTAAGTATAAGTGGGTTCTATGGGCGTGGGTGACCTTATGTCTCCCCATGTTCTAGGACCATCATGTCTCCAAAGTTGGAATGTGACAAAGTTGGTATCAGAGCTGTAGTTTTTTTTTAAAGTCTAGTTAGACTCATCTATTTATTGGGTTAAATAAGTATAATCCTGGGGCGTAAGAATTTTCCTGTCATGTCATTAGTAGTCTATCGCTAGCATAGTTCTATGAAATCCTAGTAGGTTTTAGTAATCCTTATTATTGTTGTGCATCTTATGATTTTCTCTTCAGATGACTAAAAAGATTACCCCTACTAGAGGACCGTGACCTAGAGCACCATGTGTGCCATGTAAGAGGACATAGAGAGAGATGTTCGAGAAGGTCGTGCCTATGATCCACTAGAAAAAGAAGACTCTTGCGATGCAAATGATGTTAATTGATTGCCTAGCAATTTAGTATGCATTGATTTCTTTTATTACCTATTACAGTATTAACTTATTTATGATTAGGAAATCTATGATGCTATAAGTTATATACTACATGATTATGATACATGATACATGCCTTGATAAATGCTATGTGATATATGCTCTATGATATATGCTATGTGATAAGTGACATATGATATGTGCGTCGTGATATGATTTGATAAGTGCTTATGTTGAATGTATGGTAAATGTGATAGTATGATAATAGGGTTAGATGGGTTAGAAGGGAGTTAGTACCAAATTCCCATATCATGACAGTAGAATGCCTCCCAAGAAAAAGGTCTGCATAGTTGCCTAACACTATTAGGGCTAGTGAGAATGTGATATTGGATACTGTTGCGAATGCTTCCTCTGCACCTGCTGTGTTAAGAGAGAGATCTAATTCAGGGGCACCAACTATAGGCTCTAGTGAGCAAACATTTTCACAAGAGGTGCAAGTTATGTGTGAGGAAATGAGAAACTTACGCAAGGAATTGGAAGAGCTGTGGACTCAAATGTGGGAAGTGCTGCCAACACAAAAAAGGAATGGAGTTCTGCCTCCTATGGTAGTGGCACCTACACAGAGGGAAAGGAAGCGACTACATGATAAAAGGATGACCGTCTCAAAATTCAAGAAGCTACAGCAACTTACCTTCTGTGGTAAGGAGGGTGATGACCCACATAAGTTCTTGGATGAGGTGGACAAGGTAGTTCATCGATTGTCATGTTCGGATGCTTGAGTGATTGAGTTGGTAGGACTCCAACTCAAGAAGGAGGCTTGGTAATGGTATAAGAGAAATATTAAGGAACGATTGTATTGAGTGACCCACCTACATGAGTAGAATTCAAGCAAGAGATGATGGACCAATTCTTGCCTGACGAAAGGCAATATAAGGTGATTTAGTTCGAGCGATTAAAGTAAAAACCTAGAATGTCAGTGGCGGAGTATGCTAAGGAGTTTAATCAACTTAGCAGGTTCACTATCAATATCATCCCTGCAAAAGCCAGCCACATCAATCATTTCCTGAGAGGATTGGTTACACCACTATTTAACTCATTGGCAGTGATTGAATTCTTAACTTTAGCTAAGTTGATAGATAAGGCCAAGATAATGGAAAAGAGATATAAGGCTGAGAGGGCCAAATGCACGAAACATGATAAGAAAGGTAGGCATAAGAATAAGGGCCATAGAGGCTGGCATAAGGGAGCAGGAGGTCCAAGAAAGGAAACATCGCCAATAACTGCAACACCTGGGAAAAACGATAGTTAATCGAAGCAGTTTCCTAATTGTTGCCATTATGGCCGAAAACATTATGGGGTTTGCCAAAAGGCCTCTGGCTCATGTTTGAGGTGTGGACAAATGGATCACTTCATCAAAGATTGCCCTCAAATAAGGAACTTAGGAAAAGACACCTTAACACCTTTACCACCTGGACCATCTTAACCTTAAAAGCAAGGAGCTAAGAGTACGAGACACAACTGAGACTCCCTCTAGTAGTAGGTAACTGTTAGACTAGTGGCATAGGACTAATATGACATGAATGATATTATATGACTAATTAGCCGGTTGGCTTGAGTTTAATCTTCTATTGGTTAAGAGATGATTGACTTTTAAATATGATAGGAGAGCACATTATTCTATAGGTTATGTATTACATGATTAGGATACATCATAAATGCTTTGATATGTGATACATGCTATGTGATATGTGTCCTGTGATGTGATATTATATGATGGGTGCTTATGTTAAAGGCATGCTAAGTATGATAATTTGATAGTGGGGTTAAGTGGATTAGAAGGAGAAGTGGACTAAGTTTTGATCCAATTTAGATTAATGACTAATAGGTATAATGTTATGAAGTATGAAATGCCTACATGTAACAATGGTTTGATATAAGAAATATAAAGAGTTATTAAATGATAATTGTGATTGAGGCCATAAGAAGAGAATTGATATTTAATAATGATCAGTAGGAGAATGAAACAAATCAGTTACATAATATATATATATATATATAAGTTTACAATATGAGGTAGGTGAAGTATATGTTTAAGGACTATGAGGTAAATATTAATGGATGAAAACTTCCTGTGGAGTTGATAGAACTTGGTATCCTAGGATTTGATGTGATCTTAGGAATGGATTAGCTATATGAGTATGGAACTTATATTGACTATAGAGAAAAAGCAAATAGAATTTCAAACTAAGGATGAGGACAAATTTGTGTATCAAGGAGATACCTATGATTGAGGTCCATTAGCGTAATTGTGGAATGGATAAGTGTACCCAAGAAGTCGAGGTTTAGATGTGGCAGAAGCATCCCAGCTTCTTCGAGAATGTATAAGTAAGTATTTAAAATTCGAGGATGAATTTCTTTTAAGAGGGAGAGACATAAAAGGATAAGTATTCTTAGACTTGCAATGATGAAAAAAGGATAAGTATGATGCTACACAGTTTTGAAATTTTGATAGTTTTGAATATATCTGAAAGAGAATTGAGTCCTCTAGATGAGAAATGTTTTAAGGCATTAGATACAATAATGTTCAATTGAAGTTACTAGAAAATTTGGTAGTGATATTTAGTATGGAAATAATTTTTATTGAGATAATCTAGAATGGCATAAATTTGGAAAGATATAAGAGTTGCATAAAGATTTCATTAAATAGCAATGGTATTAGAAGATTTATTATTTTAATATGGATAAGTTTAATGATTAGGAATGTGAAGTATTGCAAGATGTAAGTGGAAAACCTAAAGTGAGATGATATTATGAGCTAAAGGTATAAAAATTACGAGGCATTAGGTAATTAGGTCATGATAACAATATATATATTATAGAGTAAGTTTGAAATAGTTATGAGAAGTTTATTTGGGAATGTAAATTAATAGAATTTAAGTTCATTTGGGATATGATATATACAAGAATGTTTGCTAAGTTTAAAATATGTTTTAATTGATGAATGATGGGAGTGTAGAAATCATAATCTTAGCAAGGTATTAGACACAAAAATATTTATTGAGAATATAGTAGATTAAATAATAATTATTAATATGGAAAGAGAATTATCAAATATCAATTGGATTTATTAATTTGGAATTATTTGCTAGACTCTTATAGAACTAATGTGATAAATAATGAATGGAAGTAGTGAGTAAGGTGTTATTATATATGTTAACATTAGTAGAGATATAAGGAGAAGAAATGCTTTGAATTATATGTGATTAAAAGTGAAATTAAAGGTTTTATTACTTTTGTTTAAGGTTAAGGGATACAAATTATTAAGGATTAGTTTTAAGATTTGTTTGGATAAGAGATTAACATAGGTGCAGCTTAAGTTGAAAATTTATCAATGTGATTTTTTTTAATAGATTATGAGTATGTGCCTTACTATATTTGATAAGTTAATTATAGTTAGATTTTGTGTTGAGTGGTGCAGCAAAAGCGTGGCAGAGAAGTTAAGTAAAGTGTGTTGTGCTGTTAGATTTGGAAATTTGAAGATGAATTTCTTTTAAGGGGAGAAAAATGTAAAAACCCACATCTACCCAAGGAGTTTTAGTGACAAATTATTTGAATTTAGGGTTATTGTAACAAATTATGTTACTATATGAAAATTCATGTGTGACATGATTTTTGAATTTGGGGCATGTTAAATTAATTTTTATATGCCTAATATGAATTATTATTATGAAATAAATGATTTGAACAAAATGCATTAGCATGAAATAATTTATTTTCCATAAAATGAATTTTCATGCAAAAAGATGATTTTTAAACATAAAAATAAAATTATGTGTATTTTAAAATAATTTTTAAATAAATGTTTAGGGGGGGATTTTATAGAAAATAATAAGAAAAATATTTTATTTTTAATTACCTATAATCAGCCCAAAATTGATTAAAAAGCCCAAATACCCAAAAGCCCACTACATTAAAACACTCATAACCTAGCTCATTAGGGGTAATCTTGGAAATTTCACCCAAAACCCTAATATTTAACCTAAATTTCAGCCAGCCCTTCATTCTAGTAGCCACCATTCTATTATTTCATTATTTTGGTAGAAAAATTCTCTCAAAATATTTCTCTTTACAGAAATTCATAAAAATCCTTTCAAACTTGTGATTTCGCAACCGTTTCGTAAGTTTTTCTTTTTCTTTCAATTTGCTATTTGATTTTTATGAAACTAATCTTGGGAAAATTATTTTGAATTGAATATTTACTGATTTTTACTAATAAAATTCAGGCAAGGTGACTTCTTAAGAGAAAAATTAATTTTTCTACCGAAAGCACCAATATCTCTATGCAATTTCTCCAAAGGAAAATCCTATAACTCAAAATTGAAATTTTTATGCATATACCAGACCAAGGGGGCAATTTCTACATCATTGAATTTTAAACTAATTTTTGATGTGTTTTGAGGAAAAATATTAGATTAAATCATATTTTTGCATATTATTGTAATGACCGAAAAGTTTCAGAAAACAAAGGAATTCACGATTTTTATGCTAGAACTTAGAAGTTGGAAAATTCTATGATTATTCATACATGTGGCTACTAATTTATATATAGACGGTATCTAATATGATATATGTTTTGTTTGGATGAGAAATAACAATTTAAATCATGTGTTTCCATATCGCTGTAATGAACGGAAAGTGGGAAAAACTTGAAAACTTATGATTTTCACCGTAAACCTTGAAACTTGGAATTTTCATGCATAATTATGAACTATGGCTGTCGATTCATACAAGTGAATGTTTTAAACTGATATTTGCTATAATTGAATGAAAAATAATGGTTTAAACCACCTGTTTACATATTGCTGTAATAACCGAAAAATATCGAAAATAAGAAAACTCATGGTTTTTCATCCTAAAACTTAAAATTGGAAATTTTCATGCATATAAATGTATATGTGAGCCAATTCCTACATGTTTATGTTTTAAAATGATTTTTTTTATTACATGAAAAATATTGGTTCAAACCATGTTTTTACATAATACTGTAATAGACAGAAAGTGCGAAAAGTAAGAAAAATTCAGTTTTTCCCTTAATAATGTATTTGCCCTACCAAGGGATTTTTATCCCAATATTTATAATTTTTATGCAATGTATTTTGATTATTATTGACATGTACGTATGTATAATAAATGATAAAATTGCATGTTAGTTGAAGGTATGACCCCAGTTAAGCTTAAAGGCACTTTGGTATACTTAAGGTGTATTAACCTTAAGTTGTGATAAGAATGTGAATGTGAATAGAAAATATGGAAATAGATGTTATGATGAGTTAATAATGAATTAATGACCATGAAATTATGAAGAGATTGATTAAATGAATGGATCATAAGGGTTAAGCATGACATTTGAAAGGCTATTGATAAATTGACATCTATGGAAGTGTTAAGTGTACTAAGTTAATTGCTAAAGTGAATTGATATTAAGATAATGATATTGTGTTGACCTTAGAAAGGTATTGAGATAATGATATTTTGTTTTCATATAGGCCTATGAGGCTAAGTGTACGAGACTTTTAAAAGTCAATATGTTATGTGCGAATGATGAGTGCACTTATATGTGCAACTCTAAGTGTATGTGAATGTTATATGTGCATAAGGTAGTTATGGGATGGGATAGCATTGTGATTAAATAAATACTAAGTATTGAATTACATATTATGTTAGAGCATGAGGAGTTTTAGAGGTTCAAAAGGGCTACGTGTACTGGGAGCAAAGGAACCACAAGGTGAGTAAATGCTATGTTCATGTTACAAGTGTCAGTAAACATTATGGTTCCAGTTACAAGTACAAGTTATCATGTTATGTGAAACATTAATATCTTGAAACCCAAGTTCTATTCAATTTTTGTATTATGACTAAATGATTTCTTTATAAGCTTAGGTTGCTAAAGGACATTTGGTCCAAATCTTTTTGATTATTCAATGACAATAAAGTACCTTTGTGATTTGTTGTCGTACCTTACTTTTTTTTTGGAACCACACTGTTATTTATCTTTTGTTCAATAAGCTAAACTACTATTGCTATTGTGATACATGTTATTGCTTATTTTTAAGTGCTATTGTTATAAGTGATTGCCGTAAATTGAGCAAGTGTCCTCACTCACTTATGTAAATTTGAGTGAATTAAGCAGTGTCTTTACTCACGAGTGAATTGAGCAGGAGTCTTCACTCACTTATGTAAATTCAAGTGAATTGAGAGTGTTTCACTCAAGAGTGAATTGAGCAAGAGTCTTCACTCACTTATGTAAATTCAAGTAAATTGAGCAGTGTCTTCACTCAAGAGTGAATTGAGCAAGAGTCTTCACTCACAAGTACTAAGTGTGATTTTTTGCAAACCTTGTTAAATTGCAAGATTTGATTCTCAAATTGTAAAACATGAACTATGTGTTAGAAGTTATGGGTTTCCTTTTTAAAAAGGGATATATGTTATCCTATGTGCCATATTATTTACTCATTGAGATCATCTATCTCATCCTTTTTTCTTTATATAGTTCCAGGTGAGTAGTATGAGGAAGTAAGGCGATGGCTCAAGCATCCTACTTTTCTTCGAGAATTCCTTTTCCAAGATAATTAGTTTAGTATGTTATGAAGAGTTATCCTTAGATGCTCTGGGAATATTTATTTTTGGATGTTTATTTTGAAATGTTATCTTTTGAGGTCTTAATTGGATTCTAAATATTATTTCCTTATGAATTATGTTTAAAATATATTTTAACTATGTTTCCACAACTTAAGGTTAAAAAAAAAAGGGTTTATTTAATGTAAGAGGTTTTGGTACGTTCCTAGGCAGTATTTGTATAAGTATAAATGGCTTTTATAGGTGTGGGTGACCTTATGTCTCCTTATGTTCTTGGACCATCATGTCTTTGAAAATGGGATGTGATAGATTTAGCGGTCGCGGTTATGTTTCTAGCATAATGGTCGCAACTTAGAGGCTAAGCAACATACTTAAGGAGATATCAATCTTCTTTCAAATCCAATCAATTAAACAATTTATAATATGCAAAATAGACACTTAAACAATCATTAGATAGCTTTCAATTTGATTGGTAGTTTCAAAATAAAGATTGACTAAGTTTTGGAATAACTTAGGTCAACTGATAACTCTATATTTTTAGAGTTATTTTATTTGTTTAAACTTAAATTTTAGCTCAATTCTCGAAAATGCAATAATATTATTACATATTTTTAGAAATAAATAGTTCTACAATTTATAAATAAATTATAATATATTTTAAGTATTTTTATTTTATTTTTGCATATCAAAATGATATCACAATGATGCAATAAAATAAATGATGCAGACGGTGATGTCATAAAAATAATGATGCAAGCAATGATTCAAGTTTTCAATCCATGAGAAATAAATTCAAGGGTTGGTGGCCAAAATTCAATGGTTGGTAGCTAACCTAACCATTTTTGAATATTGATGAAGGAATTCAATGGTTGGTGGCCAACCTAACCATCAATGTTGAATTTTTGATGTAAAAATTTTAATGGAACTTGAATTCTTCCACCAAACATGTCTATAAATACCATGCTTGACAAAGGGAAATAGCAAAAAAGAAAATCCATAAAAAAAATATGTAGAGGGATTTTCATATGTTTTCTTAGAGTAGATTAGTTTTATTTTTTATTTTGATCAAGAGGAGGAGTTTTTGGAAGCTTGAGTTCATCAAAGATTGTATCCCAAAACAAGTTCTCTCTAAACTCTATTCTTGAATTTAATTATAAGTTATTATTATGTTTATTATTTTTATTGTTAATTTAATTGTTTCTTCTCTTTTAATTATAAATAGCTAAATTTATTTTTCTAAAATTTAGATGTAATCTTTTGATTTGCATATGATTATTTATATTTAATTGATTGGGTTGATTGTTGGAATTAATCTTTTATCTTAGAATTTAATGCTTGTAATTAATTGGCCATTAATTGCATGATTTAAGATATTGTGTGAAGTAGCGAGAGTGGAAGCACAATATTAGTTCATTAGGATAATTGACCTAGGGAATGTATTGCTTAGAGATAAGAATACTCCTTTGTGATTTTTAAAAGGATTTCCATAAAACTTAATGGGTTTGTGTTAATTGCTCATGATCACGAGAGTAGACGTAAGGTTAATATAAACACACATGTTGTATCTTGAGAGAGAACATCATATAATTTAGGGAAATCTAGTCATTAATTCCAGCAAAAATAATCCATCTAAAGATTATAAAGAAATCATATGTGATCAATTGATGAATTCTAAATCCTAGACTTTTAATCTTATTTTCATATTTATCATAACATATTTACTTAAATTTCACTTTAGCTTAAAACATAAAATCTCATCATTGATTTTCTAAATAATAGAGTAATCTTAAAATTGGTACTTGACAAACTCTTCCTCGTAGGATCGACACTTATTTCACTACTATATTACTTGTTCACAACCTGTGCACTTGCAGAAATTGTATAACAAGTTTTTGGCGCTGTTGTTGGGGAAGGCAATTTTTGACAATATCAATAGATTGGTATACTCTATTACTTTAGATTTTGTTTTTCTTTTCTATTTTTTTATTTTTATTTTATAGGACTTTTATTAAAAAAAAAAAAAAGAGAAAGATGGCTTTCCACAACTTGTAATGGTGGAACAGAGAAGTGATGCTAAATAGAGCAGCAAGCATGTTTGGTGAGGATGTTTTTGGTAAGTTAAATGCTAAAATCGATGCATTGGTTAACTTAATTGATAAACTTGATGCTAATACTTTATTTAATTCATGTTTGAGTTGTAATCTGTGTGGAGGTAATCACTTGAATTATGAGTGCCAATATGCAGAACAGGTACAATTTATCTTAAATTATAACATGTATGAGAATTATCCATATTCCAATATAGACAACTCAGGATGGAGTGACTATTCAAACTTTTCATGGAAAAACCAATGCAATTCATGGTATCCTTATCAAGATGATTTTCAAGATCATGCACCATTTGAGGAGCACAAACCATCTTATGAAGCAACATTGGAAAGATTCATAAATGCTACTCATGAACGATGTGAAAGATTGGAAGATAGGATGGATCAATGGGCTAGTCACAATACAAATGATGATGTACAAATGGAACAGTTTGCTAGTCCATTAGATACTCAAGGCCATGGTAACCTAACAAGCCAAATTGAAGAATATTCTAAAGATCAATGTTTGGCAATTTCTTTGAGTGATGATGAGGAAGAGACGATTGATCAAGGAGATACTTCAAGCAAGCAAGAAAAAAAGGAAGAAGTTGAGCCTAATTTGCCCAATAAATATTATTCTCTTATGGATAATATTTGCGGAGTGGTTGAAATTGATGGGGATTGAAAAAAGATTTGAACAAGAGCACTCAAAGGAAACTTTTTCAATTTGTTTGGTGAAAACAACACCAAATATGCCAAACCATAAAAAATATCAATTTGATGACTTGAAAGAAAAGAAGAAACATTCACCACCATCAACTGAGCACTCACCAACTCTTGATTCAACTCCACTACCTTCCTATCTCAATTTCTTAAGAAAATTTAGAGCAAGAAAAAGAGCTCGTTGGAAAGTTTTAAAAAATTATAAGCCTAATTATAAAATATTAAATAATTTATGTCTTAATTTTTTTCCATGCAGACTCAAATCAAGCTGGCTTGACTCATTAAAATTGGCAAAAGTCTATCTTTCCACAATTATTGAGATGATATACTTTGTGTATTATGCTCCATGATGAAGATCTAGCTATAGTCAAGCTAAAGACTATAGATAAAGCGCTTTTGGGAGGCAACCCAAATTTCTAACTTGTTTACTTCTTTTTAATTTCTTTTGTTCCTTTGTTTGTTTCATTTTATTTTAATTTTGCTTTAGTGTTGTTTGTGAGTTATTAAATAGCTTATTAGGAGGAAACCCAAGTTTTCTCTTTATTAGGTTTCTTTTATTTCTGTTTAGTTGTTTCGTTGTAAATTTTCTCTTTCATTTTCTTAACAAAGTTAATTAGACATGGAAGCATCTCTTGCAGCACTAAAAAACAGATTTCCAACTCTTCCCCAAGATGTGCTCAGGAAAATTGATGAACACAGACTGGAAAGAATGAAGGCATTTAGGCGTCAGAATCTTCCTGAGGATATTCGCTAGATCATAGAAGCCAAAGTACGATTGACAAGTGAGATTGATGACTCATTTATTAAATGTTTGCCAAGTACAGGGAGAAGTTCTTACTCAAAGAAGAGGAGAGCTAAGAGAATGGGAGTCTGTTATAAGTATGCAAGATGGAATTGCAACACACGCTGTAGAAACATTGGATTTGCATCTATAAATCGAGAAGATAAAATTAAATTCATAAAGGATGGACTAAGTAAGGAGTCTTTGGATAATATCCTACAGACTCTTGAGACACATCCTTGTGGACAAGTTCAACGCACTCTTTTAGATTTATGGGAACTATTCAAGGAAGAGAAGCAGCATTACAGTCTAAGGAATTTGACGATAAAAGACCCTGTTTGCCAGTTAATAAGAAAACTGGATGGGAAGCCTATCCTCGACTCATAGAAGGCGTGTAAGCCATTACTGGACGTAAAACCAGAGGAAGATGTGAGCCAAAATCACAACTACTATTTATAATCAGGTGTATCACTAATTTTTTTTATTTTCAATGCATTATTTTTTTTTCTACATCTTGCAGTACTTTTTGACTTTTTAGCACCTAGATTTTATTTTCCTGCAGATTTTTTTTTACTATCGATAACTTTTTAGTCTTTCAATATCTACTTTTAGCTTTTCAATATTTTCTTTTTGACTTTTGTATATATCCTGCAGATTTTTCTACTTTCGTTAGCTTTTTAGTCTTTCAATGTTTGTTTCTTTTTAGTTTTTCAAATATTTTTTTTTCTTTTGACATTTGTACACACAATATTGATTATTTTTGTTTTTATTATTATTTTTGTTTTTATACTTTTTCTGTCAACAATTATTTTATCCCATTGAACTGTTCTTTTACTCTTCTAGTTTCTTTATATGCACATTCATTATTGTCAATATGCACACAACCCTTTTGAGAGATCTGTAAGAGAAAATGGCAGAATCCTCAACACGCAAATTCAAAACTATTTGTGTCTTTTGTAGTCCAAACTCTGGCAAGAAAAGAGAGTACTTGATAGCAGCTAATGAACTTGGTAGGATTTTAGCTGAACGAAAAATTGATTTGGTGTTTGAGGGAGGCAATTTAGGGTTAAGGGGTTGTGTTGCAAGTTCTGCATATATTAGAGGTAGTAAAGTCTTAGGAATAGTTCTAAAGGCTTTGGTTCGAAATAAACAAATCACTGGTGGAACTATAGGTAATGAGTTATAGGTCAATAGCATGTACGAACGAATGGCATACATAAATCCTAATGTTGATGCTTTTATCGCATTACCTGGTGGTTTAGAAACATTTGAAGATATTTTCACCATTGCATCTTGGACACAATTAACTGTTCTTCAGAAGCCATTGGGATTACTTAATGTTGATGGTTTTTATAATGGTTTGTTATCTTTTCTTGATCATGCTGTGGAACAGGGTTTTATGACGCTAGCGAGTTGACACATCTTAGTCTCTGCTTCAACTATTGATCAATTGATTGATCAACTACAAAACTTTAAATCCGAACCTGATCCATTGATGGCATAGGTAGTTTGGCACCCCAAGGCCAGTAGCAGTAAAAATCGAGGACTAGATCTGAATCTCCGGTTATAACTTCCCTAACTCTTGTATTTTTTTTTATCGCATTTTTTTTTGTTTTGTGTGTGTGTGTTTTTTTTACACCTGATCAAGCGAAGTTTTAGGTTCGATTCACTAAATGTAAGATGGCTAAGTAAAGAGTTACTTTTGTACTCTTGATAAGCATTTTAAATTTATGTGATTTTCCTTTTCAAAAAAAAAAAAAAAAAAACTAACTAACTAACTCAAGAGTTATTCATATAAGATGGCTGAGTAAAGAATACTTTTTGTGCTCTTCATACGCATCTGTATTTTTTTTCCTTTCTTTTTCTAGTTTCCAAAATAAAAAAAAAATTAAAAAAATTAAAAATTAAAAAAAATAAAAATAAAAAAAATAATATTTTCTTTTTGTGTGATTAGTTTCTCATGCTTGCTTTTAGTGTTATTTCAAGATGTTCTACAGGAAGCAAGAAAGTGGAATGCATGTCCTGCTTATAATTTGGAATCTACTTTTCTACAAAAGGGAGTATTTTCTTTCTTTTGGTTTGTTTCTTTGACATTAAGGACAATGTCAATTGCAAGTTTGGGAGGGGTTTAGTTTGTTTTTTTTATTTTCAGTCATTTCTTTTGTGTTTTGATGAATAAATTTAAAATTTTTTACTCTTTTATTGATAAAATATGCTTATGTTAAATAATTTGATGAAAGGCCAATGATAGATTATAATTGATATTTATGGACAATTTGTTAAAGTGTTTCAGGTTGAGCAACTATTTTGGGTAAGAAATTAACTTTTATTAAGATTATGTTTTGCTTTGCTTTGTATTATATTGATTGCATTGAATCTATGTATGCTTACTTAGAGAGGGCTTCTACACATTTTTTATCCTCATTTGCCCCACCTATCTTAGAACATGTTTTTGCAAACTTTTGAGGCAAAATTTTGAATTCATTTTGAAAGAGAGATATGATTTAGGCATTGTTTGTTTAGCCTATTACTTATATCCACCCTTATTTTAATTTTTTTACCCTAGTTTACCCCTTTGTGCCTTGTTAATTTTAGCTTTCTTTCTTTGTTAAGTAACCTTAATTGTTACCCTTCACCCTATTTGTAGATAATTTGTCAAGTTTACATTCTAATAAAGAAAAGGGAATTATTGAAGTTTTAAAAGAAAATAAGGATCACTAATAACTGAGAGTATTATTCATTGTAAAAGATCACCTTCTGCTTAAAATAAGTTTGGGAGAAAGCAAGAAAATTGAATAAAATAAAAGTTAGTATTCTTGCTTATCTTTAGAATAATGTTGTTGGCAAAAAAATAAAAAAAGAAAAAAAAAGAAAAAAAAATAGAAGAAGAAGAAGGGGGCTTAAAAGAAGAAAACATTGAAGAAGAATGATGCTTAAGATGGAAGGGATCCTTCATTAACATAATCCCTTTATTTGATCTATTGATTTTCTTTTGTAAACTTGGTATAATTATCTTACTTTTGTTCATTTAGCCTTTTCTTTGTTCAGCCAAAAGACCTTGTGTTAGCCCCATTACAAGCCTAGTTAAGACCTATTGATCTCTCTTGATTTGTGAATTCCGTTAGTGGAGATTGTTTGCATTAACATGCTTATGAGATTTGCACATCTATTTTATATCTTTTGATAGAGGCATTTAAAGATATCAGTGTGTATATGCCTATTTGAAGTGCAACAATTTCTTTGCAGTTGATTTAATGCATGGTTATTCAAGGCATGATTAAGATGAGGATTATTTTGAACATAAGATAGAAGTTTGACTTGTAATACTATTGATATGTTATTTGTGAATATTAATTTCTTGAGACCTTTGAAAAATTATTCAAACTAGGCATGAAAAGATTAAATTTCCTTTTTGAAATAAATATTTGAAAGTTTAGAGTTTTATAGGTGTTTGTGGGTATCACCACTAGAAGCCCTCATGAGATTATAACTCATCCTCTATGGGACACCTAGGGGTTTAAAGGCTTATTGTATACGCTAAATGCAATCGTAATTTCCTACGAAAGTGGATTAGTTTAGGTTTTGAATTTTCTTTTGCTTGAGGACAAGCAAAAACTTAAGTTTGGGGGTGTGATAACTCTATATTTTTAGACTTATTTTATTTGTTTAAACTTAAATTTTAGCTCAGTTCTCAAAAATGCAATAATATTATTACATATTTTTAGAAATAAATAGTTCTACAATTTATAAATAAATTATAATATATTTTAAGTATTTTTATTTTATTTTTGCAGATCAAAATGATATCATAATGATGCAACAAAATAAATGATGCAGACGGTGATGTCATAAAAATAATGATGCAATCAATGATTCAAGTTTTTAATCCATGAGAAATAAATTCAATGGTTGGTGGCCAAAATTCAATGGTTGGTAGCCAACCTAACCATTTTTGAATATTGATGAAGGAATTCAATAGTTGGTGGCCAACCTAACCATCAATGTTGAATTTTTGATGTAAAAATTTTAATGGAACTTGAATTCTTCCACCAAACATGTCTATAAATAACATGCTTGGCAAAGGGAAATAGCAAAAAAGAAAATCCATAAAAAAAATATGTAGAGGGATTTTCATATGTTTTCTTAGAGTAGATTAGTTTTATTTTTTATTTTGATCAAGAGGAGGAGTTTTTGGAAGCTTGAGTTCATCAAAGATTGTATCCCAAAACAAGTTCTCTCTAAACTCTATTCTTGAATTTAATTATAAGTTATTATTATGTTTATTATTTTTATTGTTAATTTAATTGTTTCTTCTCTTTTAATTATAAATAGCTAAATTTATTTTTCTAGAATTTAGATGTAATCTTTTGATTTGCATATGATTATTTATATTTAATTGATTGGGTTGATTGTTGGAATTAATCTTTTATCTTAGAATTTAATGCTTGTAATTAACTGGCCATTAATTGCATGATTTAAGATATTGTGTGAAGTAGCGAGAGTGGAAGCACAATATTAGTTCATTAGGATAATTGACCTAGGGAATGTATTGCTTAGAGATAAGAATACTCCTTTGTGATTTTTAAAAGGATTTCCATAAAACTTAATGGGTTTGTGTTAATTGCTCATGATCACGAGAGTAGACGTAAGGTTAATATAAACACACATGTTGTATCTTGAGAGAGAACATCATATAATTTAGGGAAATCTAATCATCAATTCCAGCAAAAATAATCCATCTAAAGATTATAAAGAAATCATATGTGATCAATTGATGAATTCTAAATCTTAGACTTTTAATCTTATTTTCATATTTATCATAACATATTTACTTAAATTTCACTTTAGCTTAAAACTTAAAATCTCATCATTGATTT
Organism: Reutealis trisperma; assembly: GCA_947687605.1. Lineage (NCBI taxonomy): Eukaryota > Viridiplantae > Streptophyta > Magnoliopsida > Malpighiales > Euphorbiaceae > Reutealis > Reutealis trisperma. The sequence continues at coordinate 494,877 of CANTUT010000701.1, read as the reverse complement.
TCTAAATAATAGAGTAATCTTAAAATTGATACTTGACAAACCCTTCTTCGTAGGATCGACACTTATTTCACTACTATATTACTTGTTCACGACCTGTGCACTTGCAAAAATCGTACAACATCAACAAATTCAAAGATAGTGATGGAAATGCAACACCAAAATCAAAGCTCGTTCCATTATAATAATGATGGAAACCCTAGGTATGTATGTGTGTGAGTAGGAAGAAAATTAGGCATGAGTGAGTTCGTACTTTGCCTAACCTTGTGCAATAAAGTAAGCCAAAATGGGGGCAAACTGCAAACATCTAATTTTTTACCTGAAAGCCTAATAAGGATAACAAAGGTCTTTTCTATCAAGGAGTGAATTTTTAGAGCAAAGGATGTTGAAATACATGGGGTCAAAAAACCAAACTAGAACCTAGAAAGTGGAAAAATGAAGGAACAGTGCTAAATTCCTAAGGTATGCGCCCTAAGCAGAAGGCACTTTAACCCCTTATGCACCCCTAGCTAAGCAATTCTTAATGTCCCGTGCTACGAGTTAAGGACCCCCATATGCCTCTAGCTATAGCTGCATGGGAGGAATGCCACCTACTCTAAATATCTAGGTTTTAGGCTCCTAACTTGATTCCTTTCCTTTTTTGGTGCCTAACCTATTTAGGAATACCCGAATCACAGCTCAAATATCAGGATATCATATATTCTTCATTTCTTAAACCAAACCTCAAATCTTACCTATTTAATCATCCTAAAATCAATCTAAAGAGAAGAGAACTTTTAAGATTCTAGAATAACTCCTAAGTGTCAAGTAATTATTTGAGAAAAATCCTAAACTTAGTAAGAGAGAGTGAAGCTAAAGAAAATATAAAAAAAAGAGTGAGGAGGGAGGACCTTTATAGTTTGACATCCTTTAGTTTTCGAGCTTGATTTTTAGAGAAATGAGGTAAGAAATCAATTTATTTTATGATAAGCTAAGGGCTTGAATCAACAATAAACCAGATTCTTAATGCTTTTCATCTAATGCAATAGATTGAAGAAGCCATCAGTACAAGAAAAGGGTTGATTACTGAATGAAATTAACGACAAAATTAAATCTGTCTCTAATTAATGATAGACCAGCAACTGAATTGAAGTAAAAAATTAAAAAGGTAGGCACTGACATTTTACCGATGCTTTATCAATGAAATATTCCAACGAAAAGTATTAGTCAGTAAATTTTAGAGGGAAACAATGGCAAAAGTCTTTTTCGATCACTTATCGATGAAATAGCAATGGCATAGAAGAAATCCATCGGTGTGGGGCTGAGTCCATACCAATGGTCAATAGTCTGCCATATGGCTATTGATCATCCCCGAACCATCAGAGTGCTAAAAGTGTGGCAAAAAGTTTTAGCTCCCCTAAAAACATGTACCAATGGTTTAGAGGTACTTTGCATACAAACCCTTAGTAACCTTGAAAAAGATATAAACAAATTATTGATGCTTTCATTAATCCACGTGGCACGTGGTCCGTCAATAATCTATCACTATTGTTGAAATATATACCTAGCAATTCTCTTTTCTTTCTTTCTTCTTCTTCTTCTTCCCCTTTCTCCCTCTCTCTCCCTCGACTATGGTTGTTGCTCTGCCTACTATGCCGCAGCTCTCCACTGTGCTATTGTTCTTTGCTTTTCTTCTTTCGGTAGCGTTGTCCACTATCAAGTAGGTAACTCTCCATTTTATTTTATTTTTTTGCATTTTAATTTTGATTTATTATTTTGTATATAAATTATTATATATATGTTTTGTTAATTTTTGGAAATTTGTTTATGTGAATGTGTTTATATATTTTGGTTTTTATGTCCTTTTGTGATTTGGTTATCGTGGTTATTGCATATGGTTTATTATTTTACAATTTGTATATTATGTATTATGTTTATATAATTTGTTATTTTTTAGATTTTTTTATGATTTTTGGTAATTTTTAATAATTTTTGTATTAAATTATGGCTATGTAATTTGTTGGTAGAGAATAATTATTAAATTACTTTTAATTTTATAATTATGTGTCAATTCATTTATAATAAAATTGTGTATTTAATTTTTGTATGAAATTATGGTTTTATAATTTGTTACTTTTTGGAATTTTTTTAATGATTTTTAGTTATTTTTGTATTAAATTATGGATATATAATTTTATATTTTTTAGGATTTTTTGTGATAATGGTATAATTTGTTGGTAGAAAATAATTATTTTTAAATTTTAGAAATTATGTGTTAATTTATTTTTAGTAAAATTATGTATTTAATTTTTACATTAATTATGGTTATGGTTTTATAATTTGTTATTTTTTAGGATTTTTTATGATTTTTGGTTATTTTTAATACTTTATTAATTAGTTTTATTGCAAATTTTTCAGGGCATATTGCTTATAGCACTTATCATACAATCACATTAATCTACGCTTCAAGAGGTAAGTACATTAAATAAGTTCAAAATTTGTAATATTATAATTTGTGAATGTAAATTAATTTATGCGTTTTTATTGTAAATTTGTAAAAGTGAATTAGTAATTTTCTATGTATGAAAAAATTGTAATTTGCTATGATGGTTCATAATTATAATTATTACATGTAATTATGCATTTTTTTTATTAAATATGTTTGTTATTTGCATTATTTTATTGAATTCAATATCCTTGAAAATAAAAAACATATATTCATAAAAATATATCAATGTCATAAAAATATAAATGTCAAAATACAAATAATTTCATTAAATATTTTTAGATTTTGGAAGAAATTAAATTAGGAATAAAAAATATACTTTATAATAAAAAGATAAAGAAATTCATAAACTATAAATATGCCATAATAATTGAAATATAAAATGCAATTCATAAAAGACAAAAAAAGCAAGACATTAGCAGTGCAATAAAATATACTTTAAAATTCTAAATTAAACAAGAAACATAAAATTGAAATATAAAATGCTAAAGCAAACTATCCCGAATATATCAAAAGAGGATATAGACACAAAATTAGAGATTGAATTTGCTAAATGGTTTGATTCATTTGTAAGTTTATTTAAATAATGTCACTTTTATAGTGGAGTTTTCTTTTTCCCGTCAGGTCATGTTAATATAATTATTTTTTGCATAGGCTCATGATCCTACATATAGAATCACAAATTAATTCATTGTTGACCTTGCTATGGGTCCATTACGGTATGTGATGATTTATCCCATTTATTTTGTCAACAGGTACAAGTTTCATACTTAGAAATGGAGTTCAGGAAGGTCATCACTTAATAGTAAGGTCTGTATTCCAACTATAGTGAAAACGCATTGGACTATTATGGTCGATTAATCAAGGTTATACAATTGTAATACCCTATACTTTTGATTAAGAGGACTATTTTTTTTAAGTGTGAATGGTTTGATCTGATGCCAAATGTGGGAATGAAAATTCACGAGAAATATAATCTTGTTGAAGTCAACTATAGGCGGTGATTCAATAAATATGAGCCATTTATTTTTGCTAGCAAGCTTACGAAGTGTATTATGTTCCTTATTTGAGTCTATGGTGAGATAAAGTTGATAGGCAGATGGTATGCAAGATTTAAGCTAGGTCAGTCACAGAGATTAAGGATAGAAGTGAAATTAAGACTTCATCTGAAGAACCATTCCAGGAGGACAATGTTAATGAGCCTTTACTTGAAATTAACAATGTGTCACATCCCAACATTAGAGATATGACGGTCCTAGAATATAGGGAGACATAAAGTCATCCACGCCCATAAAATCCACTTACACATATACAAATACTACCTAGGATCATACCAAACCTTATACAATAACTCATTTAGAATATTATATGAAAACCTTTAGTTATGGAAGACAGTAATTAGACATTTCACATATTATCCATAAGAAAATAATATTCATAATTAGACACTTCACATATAATCCTTAAGGAAATAATATTCATAATCCTCTTGAAACCTTAATAAATAACATCTCAAAATAAACATCAAAAATAAATATTCCCGGAGCATCTAACGACAACCCTTCATAACATAGTATTATTAAAGACTTGGATAAGGAGTTCCCCCAAGTGAAGTAGAATGCTTGAACTATCACTTTGCCTCCTTATATTGCTCACCTAGAACCACACAAAGAAAAAGGGGCGAGATAGATGATCTCAATGAGTAAACAATATGGCACTTACAATAACACAGATCCCTTTTTAAAAGGAAACTCATAGCTTATAACACATAGTTCATGTTTTACAATTCATGAATCAAATGTTGCAATTTAGCAAGTTTGCAGAAATCACATATATAACACATAACACATAGAGTGAAGGCTGTTGCCATGATCACTCAAACACATAGAGGAGAGGTGGCTTTAAACCAAATTCCAACTCCTATCATATAGAAAAGCGTGAAGCTGATCAGGCTCCATAACTAGAACCACCCCTTCTAGCTGAGGTGGATACGTAACCCCTATCCATTGGGTTAAGACTGTCGGCACAAGTTCCGATGATTACTCGCATTAGCACGAGGATTTCTGCATAAAGGGTTAAAGGTACCATAGCAATAGCTAATGGTAATCACATATAATAATAACATTTAAGGCAACAATAACATGTATCATAATAACAATAGCAATTTAACTTTTAAACAAAAGATACAATGATAGTGTAGTTACAGAAAGAATATAAGTTAGGGCAATAATCATAAAGGTATTATTATTGGATAATTAAAAATGGTTTTGGATTAAGTATCCTTTGGCAACCCAAGCTTAACAAGGAAATCATAGAGTTTCATTTTAGAATAGAAAGAAGTTGGGTTTCAAGAATGTCAAAGGTACACATATCATGATAGCTTGTACTTGTAAAAATATCATAATGTTTACTCACCTTGTGGTTCCTTTGCTCCCAGTACACGTGGTCCTTTTGAACCTCTAAAGTTCTTCAAGCTCTAACATAATATTTAACTCAATACTTAGTATTTATTTAATCATGATGCTACCCTATCCTATAACTACCCTATGCACATATAACATTCACATATAATTGCACTCATCACTTGCACATAGAAGTGTACTCATCACTTACACATCACATCTTGACTTTAAAAGTCTTGTACACTTAGCCTTTATATGCCCATATGAAAACATATTATAATCATGTTAATACGTTTCTAAGGTCAACACAATATCATTACCTTAATATCAATTCACTTTAACAATCATCTTAGTACACTTAACACTTCCATATATGTCAACTTAACAAATAACCTTTCAAGCATCATGCTTATCTCTTATGACCAATTCCTTCAATCAATCTCTTCATAAATTCAAGATCATTAATTTATTGTTAATTCATCATACAATCTACTTTCATATTATCAAATCACATTCACATATTAGTCACAACATAAGGTTAAGATACTTTAAGTATACCAAAATGCCTCTAGACTTGTTTAGGGTCATTCCTTCAATCAACATGCAATTTAGCCATTTATCATTCATACATACATGTCAATAATCAAAAAAATAAATCACATAAAAATTATAGATATTGAAATAAAAATCCCAACAATGGCAGAATACTCCATTAAAGAGAAAATATGAATTTTCTTACTTTTCGCACTTTCTATCTATTACAGTAATATGTAGAAACATTGTTTGAACCAAGATTTTTCATGTAATCAAAATAAAAATCATTTTAGAACATAATGATATAGGAATTGGCTCATATATAAATCCATATGTATGAAAATTTTCCAACTTTAAGTGTTAGGGTGAAAACCATAAATCTTTCTTCTTTATGGTACTTTCCGATCATTACAGTAATATGTAAACAACTTATTTAAATCATTATTTCCCATCCAAACATAACAAATATCAATTTAAAATTTCACCATACACAAATCGATAGCCATTGACATTTCTCATGTATGAAAATTCTAAGTTTAGGGTTTAGAATGAAAATCATGAGTTTTCTAGCTTTTCGGTATTTTTTGATCATTACAGTAATATAAAAACACATTATTTAAATCATTATTTTCCATCCAAAATAACAAATATCAATTTAGAATTCATAGACACACAATTTAGCAGCCACATACATATATACTCATTGAATTTTCTAACTTTCAAGTTCTAGGATGAAAACCTTGAATTTCCTTATTTTCTGAAACTTTTCGGTCATTACAGTAATATGTAATAATATGATTTAATTTAATATTTTTCATCTAAACACATTAATAATTAGTTTATAATAGAAGCATGTAAAAATTGCCTCCACCCCTTGGTAATGTTTATGCATGAAAATTTCAATTTTGAGTTGTAGGTTTCACCTTTAGAAAAATCACATAGAGAGGTTGGTGTTTTCGGTAGAAAAATTAACTTTTTTTTCTCTCAAGAAATCACCTAGGCCAAATTTTATTAGTAAAAATGAGTAAAAATTTAATTCAAAATAATTTTTTCATAATTTATTTCATAGAAATTAGATAAGAAATTGAAAGGAAAGAAAAACTTACGAATACGGTCAAAAAATCGCAAAGTTGAAGGTGTTTTGTAAATTTTGGTAGAGGGAATGATTTTGGGAGAAATTTTCTGCCAAAATAATGAAATAATAGAGTGATGGCTACTAAAATGAAGGGTTGGCCAAATTTTAGATATTTATATGTAGGATTTTGGACAATTTTCAAGATTACCCTTAATGAGCTAGGTTATGAGTGTTTTAGTGTAGTGCGCTTTTGGATATTTAGGCGTTTTAATTAATTTTGGGGTAGATTATAAGTAATTTAAAATAAAATATTTTTCTTATTATTTTTATTAAAATTTTCCCCAAAATATTTATTTAAAAATTATTTTAAAAATACACAATTATTTTTTGCTTAAAAATTGCCTTTTTGCATGAAAATTCATTTTACGTACAATAATTTTTTTTATGCTAATGCACTTCATATAAATCATTTATTTCATAATAATAATTTATATTAGGCACATTAAAATTAATTTAACATGCCACATACTCATCAATCACGTAGCACATAATTTCCTATATAAGCGCACACTTAGTCTTAATAATTCTATGTCAAGCAAATTGGTCATGAAAACTTCTAGGGTGGGTATGGGTTGTTACATTCCCCCCCACCCCTGCTTAAAAAAAATTGTCCTCAAATTTTCAAATCTAATGGCATAACACACTTATCATCCTTACAAGTTTGAGAATATTTATCCTCTTATGTCTCCCCCTCTTAAAAGAAATTCATCCTCAAATTTCAATACTTGCTCACATGTTCTGGAAAAACTGGGAATGGTTCTGCCGCATCCCTTCCTTAGCTTTTTAAGTATACTCATCCATTCCATGATTACGCTAGTAGACCTTAATCATAGGTATCTCTTTGATACATAAATTGCTCCCTATCCTTAGCTTGAAATTCTACTTGCTTTCCTCTACAGTCAATATAAGCTCCATACTCATATAGCCAATCCATTCCTAAGATCACATCAAATTCTAGGACATCAAGTTCCAATAACTCCATAGGAAGTTTTCGTCCATCAATGTCTACCTCATAATCCTTAAACAATACCTTACTTTCATCATTACTCCTAAAGGGGTTGACATTACTAAAGGTTCCTTAATTAATTCCTTATCTCTACTGAGACTCTTCGCTAAATATAGAGACACAAACGAATACATAGCACTAGAATTAATCAAGTATCTTGCACATAGAATTCCAAATAGGAACAATACCTTCTTCTTTTTAAACCACATTAGATTAATATTTTTCCTTTGACTATACTTGATATTTACATAAGTGATAGAGAAATCTCTTGCTTTCTTGTTGTTATAATCCATATGGTAGCATTTAAGCCACAAATTCCTTAATATACTTCACTTACTTCATATCGTATACTTATGTATATATAATGAAATTGATTTGTTTCATTCTCTTACTGATTATTACTAAATATCATTTCTTTTCTTATGGCATCAATCACAATTATCATTTAATAACTCCACATAATTCACATATCAACCCATTTTAACACGTAAGCATGTCATACCTCATAACATTATACCTGTCAATCATTAATCTAAATTGGATCAAAACTTAGTCAACTTCTCTTTCTAATCCACTTAACTCCACTATCAAAATATCATACTTATCATGCATTTTCATGAGTACCTATCATATCATATCATATCACAAAACACATATCACTTAACATGTATCACATATTATGGCATATATCATGTATCCTAATCACATAACACATAATTTATAGAATAATGAGCTCTCCTATCATTTTTAAAAGTCAATCATCTTATAGGTAATAAAAGAAATCAATCTATACTAAGTCACTAAGCAATCAAATAATATTATTCAAATCATATACGTCCTATGCCCTTAAGCTAATTGTTACCATCTACTAGCAAGAGTCTTAATTATGTCTCTTATTCTTAACTCCATACCCTTGAGGTTACGATGGTCCAAGTGGTGGAGGGGCTGCAGTTGCATTTCCTAAATTTCCCTTTTATAGGTAGTCTTTGTAGAAGTGGCCCATTTGACCACATCTAAGACATGCGCAAAAGGCTTTCTAACAAATTCCAAAATGTTTCTTACCACAATAAACACAGGCATGAAGCTACTTTGATTGACTATTATTCCTTCTAGGTGTTGAAGTTGTAAGTGAAGATTCCTTTCTTGGACCTCTTCCTCCCCCTCTATGCTGGTCTCTGTGATCCTTGCTCTTATGCCTACTCTTCTGTTCACGTTCGACATGCTCAGCTCTCTCGGCCTTATGCCTATTCTCCACGTCCCTTCTCAAAGTGTACACTAGGGACCTAAGGCATTGATTTTCTTCCATCAGTTCCAAACAATCTCTTTCAAACCTCTACATCTTACTCTAAATCCATTTATAACCTAGACATTCCATAGGGTCCTCCTCATTAAGAGTCTTTTCTCTCTTCAGGTGGATCACAGGTATGGCTTTCTCGAACATCCCTCTCCATGTCCTTTTGTAGGCCATATGGGGTGCACTAGGTCGCGGTCCTCAAAAAAAGTTAGGTCATATGGTAAAAGAATCATAAAGCACATAAGCAAACAATAACAAAGAGTACTATAATTTATTAGGATATTCATAAAACTATACTAACGATAGACTGCAATAACATGACAAGAAAATTCCTATGCTCCAGGATTATACTTAACCAATCCCATAATTAGACAAGTCTAAACTAGGCTTTTAAAAAAAAAAAAAAGCTTTAACTCTGATACCACCTTTGTAACATCCTAACTTTAGAGATATGTCAGTCCTAGAACACAGGGAGACATAAGGTCACCCACGTCCGTAGAACCCACTTACACATATACAAATACTACTTAGGATCATACCAAACCTTATACAATAACTTATTTAGCACATTATATGAAAACCTTTAGTTATGGAAGATAGTAATTAGAAACTTCACATATAATCTATAAGGAAATAATATTCATAATTAGACACTTCACATATAATCCTTAAGGAAATAATATTCATAATCCTCTTGAAACCTTAATAAATAACATCTCAAAATAAACATAAAAAATAAATATTCTCAGAGCATCTAACGAAAACCCTTCATAGCATAGTATTATTAAAGACTTGGACAAGGAGTTCCCCCAAGTGAAGTAGAATGCTTGAGCTATCACTTTGCCTCCTCATATTACTCACCTAAAACCACACAAAGAAAAAAGGGTGAGATAGATGATCTCAATAAGTAAACAATATGGCACTTACAATAAAGCATATCCCTTTTTGAAAGGAAACTCATAGCTTATAACACATAGTTCATGTTTTACAATTTATGAATCAAAAGTTGCAATTTAGCAAGGTTGCAGAAATCACACATATAACACATAAAGTGAAGGCCGTTGCCATGATCACTCGAACATATAGAGGAGAGGTGGCCTTAAACCAAATTCCAACTGCTATCACATAGAGAAGCATGATGATGATCAGGCTCCATAGCTAGAATAACCCCTTCTAACAAAGATGGATACATAACCCCTATCCATTGGGTTAAGACCGTGTGCACAAGTTCCAATGATTACCTGCATTGGCACGAGGATTTCTTCATAAAGGGTTAAAGGTACCGTAGTTAGAGCTAATGGTAATCACATATAATAATAACATTTAAGGCAATAATAACATGTATCACAATAATAATAGCAATTTAAATTTTGAACAAAAGATACAATTATAGTGTAGTTCTAGAAAAAATGTAAGTTAGGGCAATAATCATAAAGCTATTATCATTCAATAATCAAAAATGATTTTGGACAAATTGTCATTTGGCAACCCAAACTTAACAAGGAAGTCATCAAGTTTCATTTTAGAATTGAAAGAACTTCGGTTTCAAAAATGTCAAAGGTACACATATCATGATAGCTTGTACTTGTAACAATATCATAATGTTTACTCACCTTGTGGTTCATTCACTTCTAGCACATGTAGTCCTTTTAAACCTCTAAAGCATCTCAAGCTCTAACGTAATTTTTAATTCAATACTTAGTATTTAGTTAATCATGATGCTATCCTATCCTATAACTACCCCACGCACATATAACATTCACATATACTTAAAGTTGCACATAGAAGTGCACTCATCAATTGTACATTACATGTTGACTTTAAAAGTCTTGTATACTTAGCCTTTATAAGCCCATATGAAAACACATTAAAATCATGTCAATATCTTTCTAATGTCAACACAATATCATTACCTTAATATCAATTCACTTTAATAATCATTTTAGTACACTTAACACTTCCATATATGTCATCTTAACAAATAACCTTTCAAGCAGCATGCTTATCTCTTATAACCAATTCCTTCAATTAATCTCTTTATAAATTCAAGATAATTAATTTATTATTAATTCATCATACAACTTACTTCCATATTATCCAATCACATTCACATATTAGTCACAACATAAGGTTAAGATACCTTAAGTATACCAAATTTCCTCTAGGCTTGTTTAGGGTCATTAGTTCAATCAACATGCAATTTGACCATTTATCATTCATACATACATGTCAATAATCAACAAAATACATAAGATAAAAATTATAGACATTGGGATAAAAATCCCAACAACGGGCGAATACTCTATTAAAGAGAAAATATGAATTTTCTTACTTTTTGCACTTTCCGTCTATTACAATAATATGTAGAAACATGGTTTAAACTAAGATTTTTCATGTAATCAAAACAAAAATTATTTTAGAACATAATAATATAGGAATTGATTCATATATAAATCCATATGCATGAAAATTTTCCAACTTTAGGTGTCACGGTGAAAACTATAAACCTTTTTTATTTTTGGTACTTTTCAGTCATTACAGTAATATGTAAATAGGTGATTTAAACCATTATTTCCCATCCAAACATAACAAATATCAATTTAGAATTCTACCAAACACAAATTGGCAGCCATTGACATGTCTCATGCATGAAAATTCCAAGTTTAAGGTTTAGAGTGAAAATCATGAGTTTTCTAGCTTTCTGGTGTTTTCCAATCATTTCAGTAATATATAAACACATGATTTATATCATTATTTTCCATCCAATCATAACAAATATCAGTTTAGAATTCATAAACACACAATTTGCTAGCCACATACATATATACTTATAGAATTTTCTGACTTTCAAGTTCTAGGATGAAAACTTTGAATTTCCTTATTTTTAAAAATTTTCAGTCATTACAATAATATGAAGAAATATCATTTAATTCAATATTTTTTCATCTAAACACATCAAAAATAATTTTATAATAGAAGCATGTAAAAATCATCCCCTAGTAATATTTATGCATGAAAATTTCAATTTTGAGTTATAGGATTCACCTTTGAAAAAATCGTGTAAAGAGGTTGGTGTTTTCGGTAGAAAAATTAATTTTTTTTTTCTCTCAAGAAATCACGTAGGCCAAATTTTATTAGTAAAAATCAGTAAACATTCTATTCAAATTAATTTTCTCATAATTTATTTCATAAAAATTAGATAAGAAATTGAAAGGAAAGAAAAACTTACGAATATGATCAAGAAATTGCAAAGTTGAAGGTGTTTGGTGAATTTCGGTAGAGAGAATAATTTTGGGAGAATTTTTCTACCAAAATAATGAAATAATAGAGTGATGACTGCTTGAATGAAGGACTGCCCAAATTTTAGGTATTTATATGTAGGATTTTGGATAATTTCCAAGATTACCTTTAATGAGCTAGGTTAGGAGTGTTTTAGTATAGTGAGCTTTTGGGTATTTGGGCTTTTAATTAATTTTGGGACTGATTATAAGTAATTTAAAATAAAATATTTTTCTTATTATTTTCATTAAAATTTCCTCCAAAATATTTATTTAAAAATTATTTTAAAAATACACATAAAATTATTTTTTGCTTAAAAATTGCCTTTTTGCATGAAAATTCATTTTACATACAATAAATTATTTTATGCTAATGCACTTCATATAAATAATTTATTTTACAATAATAATTTATATTAGGCACACTAAAATTAATTTAACATGCCACATACTTATCAATCACATAGCACATAAATTCCTATAAAGGCGCACACTTAGTCTTAATAATTCTATATCAAGCAAATTGGTCATGAAAACTCCTAGGGTGGGTATGGGTCATTACACAATGATGAGCCTCTTGTATATTTAAATGATCTTGATGAGCCCCTTATTGAAATGAATGACAAAGACGACAATGATTATAACAACCCACACCCACCCTAGGAATTTTCGTGATAAATTGCTTGAATTAGAATCTATAAGGTTAAGTGTGTGCTTGTGTGAATGTTTGTGATCTAAGTGATTGATGAGTATGTGGCATATTAAATTAATTTTAATATGCATAATATGTGTTGCTATTGTGAAATAAATAATTTACATGAAGTGCATTTGCATAAAAGAATTTATTTTAAATAAAATGAATTTTCATGCATAAAATAATTTTTAAGCATAAAATAATTTTATGGGTATTTTAAAAAATTTTTTAAATAAATATTTTGAGGGAAATACTCCAGAATTAAAAAGAAAAATATTATTTTTATTTTTAAATACTTCAGCCGAAATTTTTAAAGAAAAATGCCCAATACCCAAAAGCCCACTACACAAAAATGCTCCTAACCTATTTCATTAAGGGTATTAGTGGAAATTCCACTCCAACCCTAATATATATTCAAATTTTCAGCCAGCAAGGGTTTTCCAATAGCCATTCCCTCATTCTTTCTATATTCTGGTAGAAAAACCTTTTAAAATAATTCTCTCTACCAAAATATCAAAAACAATTTACCGTTTTGCGATTTCATGACCATAATCGTAAGTTTTTAATCTCTTTCGATTTCTAAACTGTTTTCTATGAAATAAATCATGGGAAAAATATTTTGAATTGTTTGATTACTGATTTCTACAGATTCAATTCTGTTTGAGAGAATTTTTGGGAGAGAAAATTTATTTTCTACTAAAAACACAATTCTTTCTGCAAGATTTCTCCAAAGGTGAATTCTATAACTTAAAATCACAATTTTATTGCATAGACATCATAAGAGGGGGGGGGGGGGGGGGGGGGGTGGGGGGGAAGGGGGAAATTTGTGTTTATTTGCATTCTAAACTGATTTTTGATTTGTTTTGATGAAAAATATTGCATGAAATAATATTTCTATGATGACCAAAAAGTTTCGAGAAACAAAGGAATTCAAGATTTTCGTGTTAGGATTTGGAAATTGGAAAATTCTATTCTTTCATGAATACATGGCTGCTGATTTGTGTGAATTTATATTCTAATATGATATTTGTTTTGCTTAGATGAAAAATAATGATTTGAATCATGTGTCTGTTTATCGCTAAAATAAATGAAATGCGCGGAAAGCGCGGAAACTCATGATTTTTCACCTAAGCCCTTGAACTTGGAATTTTTTTGTATAAACCTTACCTATGGCTGCCGATTTGTGAGATAATGTGTTCTAAACTAATATCTTCAATGATTGAATGAAAAATAATGGTTTAAACAACCTGTTTGCATATTTCTAAAATAATCGGAAAATACCGAAAATAAGAAAACTCATGTTTTGTGCACTATAATGCAAAAGATTGAATTTTTATATATCAATGGCTCCAATAGTGGCTGATTCTTATGGATTTGAGTTCTAAAATGATTTTTGTTATGTTTACATGAAAAATCTTGGTTTAAACCATATTTTTGCATATTTCTGAAATAGATGGAAAACACGAAAAGAAGAAGAATTTGGTTTTCACCTTAAAGATGCATTCGACCTACATGAACAAATGTGTCCAAATGTTTATAAATTTCATGTGATATGTATTGGTGATTGTTGACATGTATGTATGTATAATAAATGATGAAATTGCATGTTAGTTGAAGGTATGATCCTAGATAAGCTTAAATGTGTTTTTGTATACTTATGGTATACTTAAGGTATCTTAATATCATATTGTGGTTAGAATGCAAATGTGATTGAGGAATTTGGAACTAGATGTCATGATGACTTAATGATGAATATATGGTTATGAGTTAATGAAGTGAAAGGGGTCATAAGAGTTAAGCATGATGTTGAAGGATTAAGTTATAGTACTCTTGTTATTGTTTGCTTGTGTGCCTTATGATTCCTTTACTATATGACCAAGAAGATTACCCCTGCTCGAGGACTGCGGCCTAGAGCATCGTGTGTGGCATACAAAAGGACATGGCGAGAGATGTTCAAAAGGGTCATGCTTGCTATCCATCTCACAAAAAAAAAAAAAAGAAGACTCTTGCAATGTGAATGATGTTAATGGATTGCTTGGTGACTTAGTGTGGATTGATTCTTTTATGCCATGATTCGCTTTCGCATGATAAGAGAATTCTTCATGCAATGAGATATAAATTACATGATTATGATATGTGATATATGCTATGTGCTAAGTGATATGTGATATATGCAATGTGATATATGCTATGCAATATGTGATATAAGATAGGCCATGATATGATATGTACTCATGTAAGATGCATGGTTAGTATGATATTTTGATAATAGGGTTAGATGGGTTAGAAGGGAGTTAGTACTAAATTCCCTATCGTATAGTAGAATGCCTCCCAAGAAAAAGGTCTGCACAGCTGCTCAACCTATTAGGGTTAGTGAGAATGCGATGTTGGACATTGCTACAAATACTGCCTCTGCCCCTGTGGCGTCAAGAGAGAGATCTAATTCGGGGGCACCAACCATGGGCTATAGCGAGCAATCATTCTCACAAGAGGTGAAAGCTATGCACGAGGAAATGAGAGACTTGCATAAATAATTAGAAGAATTGCGAGCTCAAAGGCGTGAAGTGTCGCCAATACAAGAAAGGAATAGAGTTCCACCTCCTGCGGTAGTGGCACCTACACGGAGGGAAAGGAAGCAGCTACTTGACGAAGGAATGACCATCTCAGAATTTAAGAAGCTATAGCCACCTACCTTCTGTGGTGAGGAGGGTGATGACCCACATGAGTTCTTAGATGAGGTAGACAAGCTAGTCCGTCGATTATCTTTCTCAAATGCCCGAGTGATTGAGTTGGTAGGACTCCAACTCAAGAAGGAGGCTTGGTATTGGTATGAGAGAAAAATTGAGGAACGATTATATAGACCTAACCCACCCACATGGGGAGAATTTAAGCAAGAGATGATGGATCAATTCTTGCCTGAAGGTGAAAGGCAAGATAGAGCACTGTAGTTAGAGTAGCTAAAGCAGAGGCCTGGTATGTCGATATCGAAATATGCTAAGGAGTTCAATCGACTTAGCATGTTTGCTATCAACATCGTTCCTACTGAAGCTAGCCGCATCAACCGCTTCCTAAGAGGGTTGATCACACCACTATTCAACTCATTGGCAACAACTGAATTCTCAACCTTAGCTAAGCTAATAGATAAGGCCAAGATAATGGAAAAGAGATATAAAGCCGAGGGACGTGAGCATGCTGAAGTGAACAAAAGGGCAAGCATAAGGGCAAAGATCAAGGAGGCCAACATAGAGAAGGAGGAGGCGGTCGAGGAAAGGAATCTTCGCCTAGGATTTGTGGCCATTGTGGCAAGGAGCATTTTGGAGTTTGCCGGAAAGTCTCTGGCGCATGTCTAAAATGTGGACAGAAGGGTCACTTTATCAAGGACTGCCCACGAATGATAGATTCGAGAAATGTGACCTCGACACCTCCACCACTTGGACCATCCCAACCTCAAGAGCAAGGAGCCAAGGATAAGAGACACAATTGAGATTTCCGTTGATAGTAGGTAACTGTTAGACTAGTGACATAGGACTTATATGACATGAATGATACTATATGACTAATTAGCTAGTTGACTTAGGTTGATCTTCTATTGCTTAAGAGATGATTGACTTTAAATATGATAGGAGAGCTCATTATGCTATAGGTTATGTGTTACATGACTAGGATGCATTATACGTGCTATGATGTATGATACATGCTAGGTGATATGCGTCCTATGATGTGATAATTATATGATGGGTGCTCATGTTAAAGGCATGATAAGTATGATAATTTGATAGTGGGGTTAAGTGGATTAGAAGGAGAAGTGGACTAAGTATTGATCCAATTTAGATTAATGACTGATAGGTATAATGTTATGAAATATGAAATGCTTACATGTAACAATGGTTTGATATAAGAAATATATAGAGTTATTAAATGATAATTGTGATTAAGGACAAAAGAGGAGAATTGATATTTAGTAATGATCAATAGGAGAATGAAACAAATCAGTTACATTACATATACATAAGTTTACAATATGAGGTAGGTGAAGTGTATGTTTGAGGATTATGGGGTAGACATTGATGGATGGAAACCTCCTATGGAGTTGTTAGAACTTGGTGTCCTATAATTCGATATGATCATAGTGATGGATTGGCTATATGAGTATGGAGCTTATTTTGACTATAGAGAAAAGCAAGTAGAATTTCTTTTAGGAGGGGGAGACATAAAAGGATAAGTATTCTCAGAATTGTAATGATGATAAAAGGATAAGTATGATGCTACACAGTTTTGAAAAAAAATTTAAAAAGGTTTGAATATACCTAAAAGGGATTTGTGTCCTCTGGATGAGAAATGTTTAAAGGCGTTGACACAATAATGTTCAATTGAGGTTATTGGAAAATTTAGTAGTAATCTTTAGTACAGGAAGAATTTTTGTTGAGATAACCTAGAATGGCATGGACTTGGAAAGATATAAGAGTTGCATAAAGATTTTATTGAATAGCAATGGTATTAGAAGGTTTATTATTTTAATATGGATAAGTTAAATGATTAGGAATGTGAAGTATTTCAAGATGCAAGTGGAAACCTAAAGTGAGATGATATTACGAGAACAAGAAAACTCATGTTTTGTGCACTATAATGCAAAAGATTGAATTTTTATATATCAATGGCTCCAATAGTGGCTGATTCTTATGGATTTGAGTTCTAAAATGATTTTTGTTATGTTTACATGAAAAATCTTGGTTTAAACCATGTTTTTGCATATTTTTGAAATAGACGAAAAACACGAAAAGAAGAAGAATTTGATTTTCACTTTAAAGATGCATTTGGCCTACATGAACAAATGTGTCCAAATGTTTATAAATTTTATGTGATATGTATTGGTGATTGTTGACATGCATGCATGTGTAATAAATGATGAAATTGCATGTTAGTTGAAGGTATGATCCTAGATAAGCTTAAATGTGTTTTGGTATACTTAAGGTATACTTAAGGTATCTTAATATCATATTGTGGTTAGAATGCAAATGTGATTGAGGAATTTGGAACTAGATGTCATGATGACTTGATGATGAATACATGGTTATAAGTTAATGAAGTGAAAGGGGTCATAAGAGTTAAGCATGACATTAAAGGATTAATTATTAAGTTGACAAGTATGGAAGTGTAAAGTGAACTAAGATAATTGACAAGTGAATTGATATTGGGGTAATGATAATGTGATGACCTTAGAAAGGTATTGATATGATTGCAATGTGTTTTCATGTGAGCCTATAAGTTATGAGTTATGAGCTATGGGCCCTTTCTAAGGGATATGTGTTATTGTACAACCCCTATTGTTTACTCATTGAGATCATCTATCTCACCCTTTTTCCTTGTGTGGTTCCAGGTAAGCATTATAAGGAGGCAAGGTGGTGGCTCAAGCATCCTACTTCACTTGGGGAATTCCTTATCCAAGTTATCAATAATACTATTTTTATGAAGTCTTGTCATTAGATGCTCCGGGAATGTTAATTGATACCTATAGAGATTTATATTATTTTTCCTTGTGGAATTTATATGTAACGATTTACTTTAAGTCTTCCGCAAATTATGGTATTTATCTAAATGTTTTAAATGAGTTAATGAAAGAGGTTCGGTAAGATCCTAGGCATGATTGTTATATGTTAATGGGTTCTACGGGTGTGGGTGACCTTATGTCTCCCCATGTTCTAGGACCGTCATATCTCATAAGATTAGGATGTGACAATGATGTAGAAGATGAATCTGAGTTTGGCTCAAAATTTAAATCATCAAAGGAAAACATTAATGAAGATTATGCGAAAGATGACGATTTTGAATAATTGTATTTTTATTTTTATTTACATTGAATAAAATGTGCGATTTTGAATTTTCATAGTTTTTTATATATTACTAAATAAAATATTGGTGTAAATCTTAATTTATTTAATTATATTTTAAAGATGTGGAATATATGTTTATTATATATATATATACATATATAATTATATAATATGTATAAATATGTCGACATGTGTGCCAGCTAGCATGGGTGATGCTATGGATTCTGATCAGTCTCGACCATGTGTTTACACTAGCACTACTATTGCTGCTCCAAACACCTTTACTTCTTCACTTCCCACTTCTCCTCCATCTATCCATACTCTTATTCCTCCTGCCACCACATTTTCTGTGTCTACTGTCACCACCTCTGTCCCTTCCATTGGTGCTCCATCTTTTGCTGCTACTGCCCATACTACCTCTCCTACTATTGTAGCTACCAGCCAAGTTGCCTCTACTACCATTGCACCTATACCATTTGGATTAACACTAGCAATAAGTGAGGATGATCAGTTGAATTCGCCAGATCCGGAGTACAAACAACATGTCACTATACTGCATTACATTTTTTATATTTAATAATTTAAAAGTTGTAATATTATTTTTTTTTGTACTCTGTGTAAAATTAACATTTAATTCTTTTTGTAGCCTATAGCTGATCGAGATTACCTGGATGATATTGAGGATCTTCCAAAACCAGCTTGATCCTATGGGGGTGTGTTGGAAGAGGGCATCTGAGCACACCAAACAGTTCTATTAGATTGAGTTCAGGATATGTAATATAAATATTTTTCTATATTTGTATAAATTCATTTTATAAGATTATTAATTAATTATTAATTATCTAATATATTAATTTGTATATTTCTTTTAATCTTGCAGAACCACTATCATTGGAACTAGGCAATCGATGCTGTCACGACCTAATTTCTAGGCAGTGATAGTCTTAAAGCTTAGGAAGACATAAGGTCACCTAAACCCATAGAACCCCATTGAACTTACCATCATTTAGCATATTCTATTTTATAATCTATCCCAAGATTGAAACCCAATTATTCTTTACCATTTCCATTATTACTTTATCCATTCATTTACAGCCATTACACTTTAATGCCATTTCATAACCATTGATGGGAATATCATTCTTAAGTATTAATAAATACTGTTCATACATTTTTTCTAACTACTATAAATATGTATATATAACAATTACTACCATTTGTATACAATATTGTTGAACACGTACAATTTAGTACTAAGCCTACAAATACCATGGAGCTCTAAATAGATTATCTTCAAGTAACATAAGCAAAACTCAAAATGTAGCAATTTAGCATAGCAAGTCCCAAGCGGAGAAGCATAGCTTGGAATTTACCTTGCTAATGAGTCACCTTGACTTAAAAAATTTGAAACAACTATGAAATGAGACAAGTTTAGTGAGTACATAATAATATAATATAATATGAAGGCAATATAAGATATCATTTTAATAGGTTCAAGATGGCAATTGTCACACCCCACTTTTGAAGATGTGATAGTCCTAGGGCATCGGTAACCATAAAAGCACCAATAACCCATAGAATCCATACATAAAATGAAACTCATTATAATATCAGTAACAAATACATTAGCCCAAGATCACAACCTGCAACCCAATCATACTCTCCATACACTATTCTCATCATTCATTCTCATTCTCATATGCAATCCCAGTTTACCATTCAATTTACATATTAACATAATACTTATCAAATACTTTAGATCACACCAAATTTAATAATACCATCTTACACACATGGAGCATCTAAGAATTTTAAACATTTATTTAATTACAATAATTATCAAATATCTAACTATTACTTTAACTTAGTAATCCTCAAGGAAGAAATGATTACTTGACAAGTCAACTTGCCACTGTCCACTAAACTCTTGAGAATGGTTAATTTTCACCTGCAAGAACTGGTGAATGGAGGGGGGTAAGTTTTGGGCAAAGCTCAGTGAGCAAGAATATAATTAACCTTTGGAAAATTTAAAATATAATTCACTGTTCATTTATTAATAATTTATGAACTTCAAATCCTTATATTAATTCTTTTAATAGATTATTTCAATAAATCATATGAGATGTACTTTTGGAATAATAAGAGATTCTTTGCTTTTTGCAGTAAATAGATTATAGTATATAAAGTTCACGTATGAATTCAATCAATAACCCATAATTCTTATCTTCAATAAAATACAATAATCTTTGGTAAAGGTAGAACATGTTTAAGGAGTTTTCAACACTAGTGGTACATAAATAAGTGTTCAAATTCATAAGATTCTGGAAATTTCAAACTTTACTATATATGTTCACATATTGAAATTTCATACTCTTTAGAAGTTAGACAATTTTATACAACATATGTTTAGTTTAAACATGTAAATATAGACATTGAAATCTATTTATTACATATATATAATTCTTTAAAAAAAATCATAATTCATTATAAGATATTTAAAATAATAATTCATTATATAAATTGTAAAAAATCAAAATTCATATATGATAAGACTATTAAATTCTTTTGGACAAATACATATATAAATATTTGTCTCATTGTATAAGTACACATATTATTGAAAACATTTTATATCTAATAAGTTATAAAATGAATAGTGTAACATTTTTAATATTTTTAATATCTCAAGGGAAATATAAGTATAATTGTATTTAAATCTTGTAATTTTTGTAATATTCAAAATACAACTTTATAAAAGCTATCTAACTATATAATTTTCAAATATTCAAGTAAAATTAATATACGTACATGTAAAAGAAATTTCTAAAGATTAAGAAATCTATAAACAATTAGCTTTAATATCAATGACACACACACACACACACACACACACACACACACATATATATATATTAAATGATAAAATGTAATCAAATAATTTATATTATATAATGACACATATTATTGAGATATTTAAAACAAGATTACATAAAATCAACTATTGATACTCATACAAGAAATATATATTAATCATATGGAAATCTACATATTTATAATTCGAAATTTTCATTAGATAACATATCATTAAATAAATTATATATAATTGGTGATTTTTATATTTTAAGGACATTAACAAATTAGAAGGAACATTTTATACACATATATATACTTTTTAATTCAAAGGGAGACAATATTCAAACTTTTAATTATTTCTTTTAGAATGAATCCTTTATTGTTGTAGAGTCAATTTGTTTAAAACATATGGCAAACAGGTTGAAAACTTTCTTAGATCTTATAATAAGCCTGGTTGGGTATCAATGAACAAGAAATTGGACGTGTTTCGATTACAATATGATTGAGGTCAATAGAGATCATTCACTTAAATTGGGGTAAGGGCTTCTTTGAGCATACCCAAAGTAGAGACTTTTGATATGACCATGCTCCCATATAGTTGGGGTAGAGGCTATTTGTAGCATACTCAAAGCAGAAAGCTCCCTTAAATTTAGGGTAGAGGCACTTTGGCATACCTAAGGCAGAGGTACTTTTTAGAACATACCCCCATATCACTTGTACATAACTTGATTCTTGTGTGCACACAGTCTAATGTCTTACTCACATTAGACGAGGATCTCTGTGTTAAGGTTAATTCTTGATAAAATGGGAAATTCAGATTTCAATAATTCCCAAGGTTCAAATGGGTTACTTGGATTCAAGGTTCACATATACTTTCTGAAAGACTTTTCAAGTGCTAGTAGAAAAGAGTTACTCTAGGTAACACTTAAAACATGTATGAGATCATTCGGTACTTTGGATTCAACAACTTAACAATAATGATATTACTAATAATTATACATGTAATTCTTCTTTAGGAAGGATATTAACTTGTACTTTAATTTTATATATAGTTTTCCATATTTTTACTTACTTATTTAACCGTGAGAACTTTTGTATAGCTACAATTTAGATATAAATTCATATATATATAAGCAGGGCGCTTATACATAACTTTGGTAATATATGTATTTTCTTAACATTTTATGATAGTACTTTGGGTACCATATTATTGGAACATCAATTAAATTTATAATTTTTGGAAATCTATAGAAAGTTAATTATAATAAATATTGATATTTAACAACTTATTTTTATCAATAAACAATGGAATTTCTTATTACCATAAACATGCTTCTTAATTTAACAATAACAATACTTTATTAACTTTAAATATTTTGAACTTAAATATAACATTATGTATTTTTCACTCACCTGGACTGTCGATTGCAATCTAACAGAATATTTCCTTCTATCAATTATCCTCCGTATTCTCCCTTGACATACTTCTAGAAACATAATATTATTTATTAGATACTACCATACTATTTCTTTCTTATTTATCTTTAAATTATCTACTAAAACTTCGGTAGCATCTCGTCTAAACTAAGATTAACACCCTATTACCATAAATTCAATTTATCCACAATAATCATAATATCACAATCAAATGGTCCAACCTAGACCTTCAATACACTAATCCCATCCGCCAATTTCATTCCTCATTATCAAACTAATATTCAACTAATTCAATTCAATCAATACCAATCTCCACATCTCACTTCAATCTTTTAACTAATCATCAATAATATTCAATAATCATATAAACAATAATTATCTCAATTGAATTATCCAATTTAACTAGTTAATTCTAATAAATTATTTACTTAAATTCTCACAAATAAATTCATAATTCGCTATCTATACACAATTAGGAGTTGAGATTTATACCGTATGACTCGCTTTAATGTGCTGGAGCTATTGTCCAAAATCGTCAGTTTCGGGATTGCTAGAATCTGGTCATTGAAAAATTTCAACGACAACCGAATCACGATCCAAGGGTATCAACAGTTAGCATATGACATGAGGAGTCTGAATATACCCTTCAATTTCTATAATTTACTAGAAAATGGTCAAAAATGGCGCAACAGCTAGGAGAAATTGCTAGATTCTATTTAAATAAAAGTTATCTAAAATTAACAAATGATATACTAAATTAAAGTTGGAATCATAAGGAGTTCATCCATACCAATTTCGTCTGAAAAAGGGATCGAAAAATGATATGAAATCAGGCTAGAAGATTTTGGTAGGCGATTCTTTAGGCAGAGCGTGTGTCGCTGTCCGATTCGGGTTTGCGAACAGCTAAGTGGCATTCAAAAACTCAGAAGGCGAGCTTCCTCCCTAGCCAGCACGTAGTTGTTAGCGACAATGGGATGGTAGTGAACTGATGGTGCTGTCTCTCTCTCTCTCTGTCTCTCTCTCTCTGTCTCTCTGTTCTCTGCCTCTATTTACGTATTTCCATTTCTTCTTCTCCCATTTTGGTTGTATAGATTTTTAAGTTTCCTATTTTTGTTAAAATGTGTAAACTCTCCTTATTGAGCCTCACGTAGTCTAGCTTCATCAACATGAACAGCCTCATTATTTCCACTTTTGTTTGACATTGCTGTAAAAAAAATGTTAGAAAAACAAAGAAAAATAATTCAAACCTCACAAGCACTTCCTCACGTGTTTTGCAGTCAAATAATGGGGGTGGTCATTCGTGTTTAACTTAAGCAAATATTTCACTCACGGTTTCCTCACACCACTCTAGCTAATTCTTTTATGTTCTTAGGTGAATCACACTTTTAGAACTATTCAAATAGCTTGTAATGTGTAGAATTTCAAAACTGAAATTGCAAAAACAAATTTGAAACAATTCGGCCAAACAAGAAAAATAACAAATAAGAAGTAATAAAATTAGGAAAACTCATGTAGAAGCAAAGGACATGTAAAAGAAAAATAAAAGGATCTGACTATAATAGGAAAGAAACGATTTTAATACAAGATATAACAAAATCTATTCAGATATGTCAATTATAAACTAGGTAGGAATAGCAAATCTAAATCAGAATCAGATCTGATTAGTATATCAGACACCCACAAATTCTGGATTCTTCCTTTTTTGAATACTTTTTTCTTTTCCTTTTTTTTTTGTAAAATGAATTTCTTTCTTTTTTTTTTTTTAACCTTCAACTATAAACACAAAATCTAAATTTCATATTGCAAACAATTGATTTAATTCAAAGAAGAACAAGAACAAAACAAACACAAGAAATCAGAATTGAAGAATGTGAATTATAGAAAGATAAAACCTGATCTAGAGCCAAGCTCTGATACCAAATGATACAGAACCTTTAAGAATAAGCTTGAGAACCCCTTTATGTATTTGAACCCCCAAAGTATTAACTTGAAAACCCCAATACTCAATTTGGCAACAACCCCTAAGAAAGGTTAGAAATCATATTACTTAGATAAGATGATCAAAGAATTGGAATAAGGAAAACTTGTTTCTGAATTCCAATTTCGAAACACTCCATAAGAAGATAATCAATCTACTTGAATGTTCCTTAAAGTATGTATTTTACACAAGAACACAAAGATAAAAGCAAAACAGCCTTTAGGTTTAATAATTCAATCATAATTTGAATCTAAAAAAACTCAGCCAAGGCTTATTAATAGCCTTTACAAAGAAAACCCTAATGAGCAAGTTTTCATTAATGATAAGAGTTGACAAATCAAACTCTTGGAGAGCAAGATTAAGATACTAATCTAATTTTATTAAAACTAATTAAAACTAGCCCATAACTAATATGGCCCATTACAAACTTAATTAAACCCATTAATAACTTGGACTTGAATTAAGTTGTAACGAACTTGAGCTGTACATGCTCCTTGCAAACCCTTACTAGCCAAATTCATTAAGTCTTATAGATGATGGATTAAGGCTTGTTGAAGCTTCTTAGACCGAGATCTTGTTATAAGTCCTTGAGGCATACTAATTGGACTAGAAACCTCTTGAACTTTATCCTTGCCTTCTTGATCTTTCTCATCTTCATGATGTTGAATCTGCTCCACTTGGTGTGTAGGCTGATCCATAACAGAAGACCTAATGGTTCATGGCATGTATGTTTCTCTACTATATATTTGAAGAAAATTAATATGATATAATTTTAAAAGCAGTTTGAGTTCTCCTTAATGCAATACTTGGCAATGCAACTAAACTGATAATAACTTTATTTGCTCTTTACCAAAATAAATTGCATGTCGTGACGTATTCTTTTTTGGGTTCTATCTTAACAAATGTCTTGAAGTATTTTTTTTTATTGGTTAAAATTTTGGAATAGGAAATGTGCCTTCTATATTTATTGTCTTTAATTTATATTTGTAGGAATTTCAAATAATATGGTTAATGCAAACTTGGAGGTTCTAAGAGAGAGAATAGCAAAAGGAAGGACGAAAAAAAGATTGGAGGAAAAATTTTGATTGTTGCAACATGCACAACTTGTAATGATTATGATATATATTTTGAATATTATGATACTTTGAATGATGATGATACAATTTTTATTTTTGTGTTTTAATCCAATTTAATTGAATGATTATGCTTTGATTCATTATAAAAAGTGTTGCAATTATTTTAAATTAATGTTGCATTTGCTTTAGGGAAAATGTTGTTTTACACCACTAAAAAAAAGTGTTGCATTTTTAAATAGTAGAAGTGTTGCATTTGGACAAAAAGGTATTGCCAAGCGTTGCTCTAAATAATTGGAAAAAAAATGTTGCAATTGGAATAAAGAGTGTTGCTAAATGTCTGCATTAAAAAGTGTTGTATCTGCTCTTGAAAATTGTTGCTTTATTTTTTTAGTCAAAACTGTTGCACTAGCTCAAAAGATTGCAACACTTCTTTTAGTGTTACATTAGAGAAAGGAAAGTGTTGTCGTAGCTAAAATAACAACAGCCGTAAATGCAAAACCTGAAAAGTGTTGCTATAGGCCTGATGCAACATATTTAGGGCCTGATGCAACATTTTTTTAGTATTGCTATAAGCCATTTATGGTGTAGTGAGTCTTATTATTATTTCATATGGATTTTATTAAAGTATATTTTTAACTTCTGTAACTTAAGGTTTTTCCTTTATAAAAGGTTTTATTAAGTTCATGCTTAAGGTTTGGTATGATCCCAGGCAATTTTTACATATGTATGAGTGAGTTCTATGGGCTTGGGTGATCTTTTGTTTCCCTATTTTTTAGGACTGTCATATTTCTGAAATTGGGATGTGTTAGGTTCCTTCTTTCTTTAACAAAGAGCTTCCCAAGTGTGAAGCCTCTAAATCATCCACACTAAACCCACCTTTAAGTTTCCACTTGGTTTTTTTGTGTGAACCCTCAAATTTGCACCATTGGGATATGGTCGTATGACGCTGCTAAATGAAATGCTACCACAGGTGCATGAGTCATTCAAGTAATAAAATGATGACTAAGATATCATTCCACTAGGGACAAGTAACAAGTATTATCTCAAATGCTGATTGTTCTTTAGTGATTCAAATATTTTGAGTAATGACTAAATGAAAATAACTAATTAAGCTAAAAGACTTAAACTAACAAATAACAGGTAAAGTTGCAAAAGATATTAATGATAGAAACTACCTAGAAACTGAATCCTCCTAGACCGTGTTTAGATTTCATAAATAGTGACTTAATTAACCCTAAACATTGAATTGAATTGGCATTCCACTAATCTAGATTGAAACCTCTTTCGAGCAAATCAATCCCTAATCACTAAAAAAAATGCAAGGAATCTCTTCTCAAGCATAATTAAATAGTTCATGCATAAAGAACAAAGAACAATAAGCCAAAGAATCTTGTTGGCCTATCTCTAGCACCCTAATCAATTCTCATCCTTTATGAGTGTTTAATTCTAATTAAGCTTTCTCAAGTCAATTAATAAGAAAACAACTAATTAATAAGCATGCTATTGCTAATTAGAGATAACAATATTAATCATAAAGATAAAACAATTCAATGAATGATTTAATTGATTAAAAATGATTCAATCCATACAATAGAATCTAAGATTCATCACATATCTAAGTAAAAAAAAATTAGTTCATAATGACAAAGAGAAAATGTCACATCCAAACTTTAGAAATATGATGGTCCTAGAACATAGGAAGACATAAGGTTACCCGCGCTCATAAAACCCACTCATGCATATAATAATCATGCCTAGGATCATACTAAACCTCATGCATTAACTTGATAAAACCTTTTTTAAAGAAAAACCATAAGTTGCAGAAAAAATAGTTAAAGATACTTTAAACATAATCCCAAAACAAATGAACATTTTTAAGACTCCAAAATAAATCGTCAATCACATAGTTCCAAAATAAAACTTCCAAAATAAGAACTCCTGGAGCGTCTAGAGACTCATTATAACATATCATAGAAATAAACTTTGACAAGGGAATTTCCCAAGTGGAGTAGGTTGCTTGAGCAATCACCTTATCTCCTCGTAATGCTCACCTAAAACCACACAAGGAAAAAGGGGTGAGATAGATGATCCCAATGAGTAAAAGATAAAACTTGTAAATAGCATGTATCCCTTTTATAAGGTTTCAAGATTCATAAATCACGGTTTCCAAATAAGCAAGGTTCATAAAAATCAACTTATAACTTGTAAAGAGTGACGACTATTAGCTCATTCACTTAAGGGAGAGGTGGCCTTATACCAAATTCCAACTCCTAACTTGTAACTTGTAAAGAGTCATGAAACTAATCAGGCTCCATACCTAGAACTACCCCTTTTAGCTGAGGTAGATACACAACCCCTATCCATTAGATTAAGACCATGTGCACCATGCGCACAAGTACCAATGATTACCTGCATCGGCATGAGGATTTCTGTGTAAAGGGTTCATAGATACCATAGCTAAAGCTAATGGAAAACAATTATAACAATAGCATTTAAGAATGAAATCACATGTAACATAATAGCAATAGTAGTTTAACTTGTTGAGCAAAAGATAAAAATAGTGTGGTTTTAGAAAGAAAATAAGGTAAGGCAATAATACACAAAGGTTCTATATATAATTGAATAATCAAAAGTGGTTTTGGACCAATTGTCCTTTGGCAACTCAAGCTTAACAAAGAAATCATATAGTCATAATTAAAAATAGAAAAGAACTTGGGTTTCAAGATATCAAAGGTTCATAAAACACGATAGCTTTTACTTGTAACTTGAAACATAATGTTTACACACCTTTGCTATTACTTGTAGTCCCTTTTGAACTTCTACTATTCCTTAAGCTCCAACATAATATTTAATTTGATACTTAGTATTTATTTAATATCATGCTACCCTATCCCATACTAACCCATGCAGATATAACATTTGCATACACTTGGAGTTGCACTTAGAAGTGCACTCATCACTTGTACATAACATGTTGACTTTTACAGTCTTGCATACTTTGCCTTTATAGGCCCATATGAAAACACATAATAGCTCATATCATGACTTCTCTAAAGTCAAGCACAACATATCACGATTTTAATATCAATTCAATTTAACATTCAACTTAATATACTTATCACCTTTAACTTATCAAGTAGCCTTTCAAGTATCATGCCTATCTCTTATGACCAATTCCTACAATCAACCTTGTCATCCACTTAATAAGATCATTAACTCATTATTAACTCATCATTAAACTTATTTCCCATATCAATTAATCACATAATAGAAATAGGGTTAGGAAACCCTAGATATACCTAATTGCCTCTAGACTTGTCTAGAGTTATTCCTTTAACCAACATGCAATTTAATCATTTATTATTCATGTATACATGTCAATAATCATTAAAATATATCACATAAAAATAATAGACATTGGGATTGAATTTCCAAGATAGGTCAAATTGTATAATTAAGAACAGACATGATTTTTCTCATCTTTCACACTTTCCGTTCATTACACTAATATGCAAAAAAATGGTTTAAACTAAGATTTTTTATGTAATCAAAACAAAAAATTATTTTAGAATACTTTAATGTACAAATTGGCAGCTATATATATACATGCAAATTTTCCAACTTGTGGTTTTATGTTGAAAACCATGAATCTTTCTTATTTTTTATACTTTCCAGTTATTACAGTAATATGTAAACACATAATTTAAATCATTATTTTTCATCCAAATATAATAAAAATCAGTTTAGTATTCAAATACACAAAATTAGTAGCCATAGGTAATCCATATGCATGAAAAATTCCAATTTTTGGGTTTGGAGTGAAAATCATGAGTTTTCTTGCTTTCTATACTTTTCTGATCATTACAACAATATACAAAAATATGATTTAATTCAATAGTTTTCATCTAAACACAACAAAAATAAATTTAGAACTCGAATGTATGCAAATCACCCTCCTCTTGTAGAGTTTATGCATGAAATTTCAAACATTGAGTTTTAGGGTTCTCCTTTGGAGGATTCACGTAGAGAGGTTTGTGTTTTCGGTAGAAAAATCAATTTGTCTCTCAAAAATTCACCTAAGACAAATTTAATCTATAGAAATTAGTAAATACTCAGTTCAAAATAATTTTATCATAATTAGTTTCAAAAAATCAAATAGCAAATTGAAAGGAAAAGAAAAA
Source organism: Reutealis trisperma (assembly GCA_947687605.1). NCBI lineage: Eukaryota > Viridiplantae > Streptophyta > Magnoliopsida > Malpighiales > Euphorbiaceae > Reutealis > Reutealis trisperma. The sequence continues at coordinate 464,696 of CANTUT010000701.1, read as the reverse complement.
CTTATGAAACGGTCACAAAATCGCAAGGTTTGAAGGCACCTTGTGAATTTCAGTTGAGAAAATATTTTTGGGAGAATTTTCTATTGGAAATATGTGAGAAAATAGAATGGTGGCTGTCTAAACTAGGGCTGGCTGAAATTTCACTTTAAATATGTAGGATTTTGGGCAATTTCTAAGATTACCCTTAATGAGCTAGGTTAGGAGTGTTTTGGTATAGTGGGTTTTGGGAAATTGGGACTTTTATTTAATTTATGGGCTAATTATAGGCAATTAAAAATAAAATATTTTTATTATTTTTTCATTAAAAATTTCCCCAAAATATTTAGTTAAAAAATTTTTTAAAATGCTCATAAAAATTATTTTATGCTTAAAAATCACTTTTTGCATGAAAATTCAATTTATGTGAAATAAATATTTTTATGCTTATGCATTTTATATATATCACTTGGTTTACCATAATAATTCATATTAGGCATATTAGAGCCACTCTAACATACCACATACTCATCAATCACATAACTCATGAATTTTCACAAAAGCACTTAGCCATGATAGTTCTAAATTCAAGAAATTAGATCACGAAACTCCTGGGGTAGGTGTGGGTTGTTACATTCTCCCCCTTTAAATGAAATTCATCCTCAAATTTAGATACTTACTTATATGCTCTCAAAAACCTGAGGTTGCTTTTTTCGCATCTCCTCCTCGGCTTCCCAAGTACATTCGTTTATTCCATGATTTCGCCAATGGACCTTAATCATAGTTATCTCCTTGATACACAACTTTCTCCCCATACTTAATTTGAAATTTTACTTGCTTTACTCTACAGTCAATATAAGCTCCATACTCATATAGCCAATCTATTCCTAAGATCACATCAAATTCTAATACATCAAGTTATAATAACTCCATTGGAAGTTTTTATCCATTAATGTCTACCTCAGTCCTTAAACATATAATATCTCATAGTCCTTAAACATATACTTTGCGTCCATCATTATTCCCAAAGGAGTCGACACTACTAGGGTTCATTAATTAGTTCCTTATCTCTGTTGAGACTCTTAGCAAAATATGGAGACACAAATGAATGTGTAGCACCAAAATCAATTAAGAATCCTATGGTAGAAATTTGAATAGGAATAATACTTTATTCTTTTAAATCACACTAGATTAATACTCTTCCTTTGACTATACTTGATATTTACATAAGTGATAAAGAAATCCCTACCTTTCCTATTGTTCTAGTCTATATGGTAGCATCTAAACCACAAATTTCTTAATATAATTCACTTACTTCATACCGTATACTTATGTGTATACAATGTAACTAATTTATTTCATTCTCCTATAGATCATTACTAGATATCATTTCTCTTCTTATGGAATCAATCATTATTATCATTTAATAACTCCATATAAGTTATATATTAAACCATTGTAACATGTAAGCATTTTATACCTCATAACATTATACCCATTAATCATTAATCTAAATTGGATCAAAACTTAATCAATCATCTCCTAAGCAATAGAAGATCAAACTCAAGCCAAATAGGTAATTAGTCATATAATATCATATAAGTTCTTATACCACTAGGCTAACAGCTACCAACTACTACTAGGAGTCTAAGTTGTGTCTCTTATTCTAGGCTCATCGCTTATAAGGTTGAGATGGTCTAGGTGGTAGAGGTGTCGAGGCCACATTTCTTGAGTTCCTTGCCTGAGGGCAGTCCTTCATGAAGTGATACATTTGTCCATACCTCAAACATATGCCAGAGACCTTATAGCAAACCCTAAATGCTTCCTGCCACAATGGTCACAAGTTATTAGCAAAGATTCCTTTCTTGGTCCTCCCTTTTCTTCTCCGTACTAGCCTTTGTGACCTTTGTTTTTATGCTTACCCTTTTGTTCACCTTATGTGCGTTCGACCTTCTCGACCTTATATCTCTTTTCCATTATCTTGGCCTTATCTATCATCTTAGCTGAGGTCAAGAATTCAGTTGCTACCAATAAGTTGAACAGAAGTGTGATCAACCCTCTTAAAAAGCAAATGGTGTGGCTAGCTTCAGTAGGAATGATGTTGATAGCAAACCTGCTAAGTAGATTAAACCCCTTAGCATAATCCAATATCGACATTCCAGGTTTCTGCTTCAGCTACTCGAACTGTAGCGCCCTATCTTGCCTCTTGCCTACAGGCAAGAATTGATCCATCAACTCCTACTTAAATTCTACCCATGTAGGTGGGTCAGCTCTATATAGTCGCTCCTCAATATTTCTCTCATACTAATACCATGCCTCCTTCTTGAGTTGGAGTCCTACCAACTCAATCACCCTAGCATCAGAGCATGATAGTCAATGGACTAGCTTGTCCATCTCATCCAAGAATTCATGAGGGTCATCACCCTCATCACAATAAAAAGTAGGTGGTTGTAGCTTTTTAAACTCCAAAACGGTAATCTCTTAATCAAGTAGCAACTTCCTTTCCCTCTGCGTAGGTGCTACTATCGCAGGAGCCAGAATTCCATTTCCTTCTTGTGTTGGTGGCACTTTCAGCCTTTAAACTCATAGCTCATCTAACTTTTTGTACAAGTCCCTCATTTCCTCATGCATGGCGTGAACCTCTCATAAAGAGATTTGCTCACTAGAGCCCATGGTTGGTGCTTTTGAGTTCGATCTCTCTCTTGACCTTTCAAGTGAAAAGGTAGCATTCAAAGTAGTATCCAATATTGCATCACCACTAGCACTAATGGGTTGAGCAGTTGTGCAAACTTTCTTCTTGGGAGGCATTCTACTACCACGATAAGGGGATTTAGTTCTAACTCCCTACTAACCCATCTAACCGTCTTATCATATCATACTTATCAAGCATTTAACATAAACACTTATCATATCATGTCACAAGGCACATAACATATATCATTTGTCACATAGCATATACCACATAGCGTATATATATCAGGCCATGTATCATATATCATAATCATATAACATATAACTTATAGCATCATAAATTTTAGTATCATATATAAGTCAATCATGTCATAGGCAATGAAATAAATCATTCCATACTAAGTCGCTAAGAAATCAAATGGTATTATTCACATCATAAAAATCCTATACCCCAGGCCAATAGTCATCCACTATAGCATAAACCTCAACTGTGCCCCTTGTATGAATGAATGTCAGACAGTTTCCAGCGTCGCTTAGGTGAGTAATTGATAAAAGGACAATTTGTAGAAATGTGATCAAAACCATGACACATATAGCAACGTAAATCTTTATTCAGCACGCGACCTATTGAGTATAAAGTCCTAGATGTTGAGTATCCAGAATCTCAAGGTGTATGATCTTCCATCTTCTCAACATCTTTGGTCTTAAGTTGCTCCACATCTTTCTTCAAGGCATGAACTAAAAGCCTAAGACATCAGTTTTCCTCATTCAAATATGAGAAGTCACTCTCTAGTTTCTGAATCTTACCATAAACCTAATCATAGTCTAAATACTTCTTAGGATCCACTTCTTTAAACACCTTCTCTTCCTTGTAGTGAACCACGGGCAGACTTTCTCGAACATCTTGCCATGTCCTCTTGCATACCACACGCAGTGCTTTAAGTCACAATCCTCTAGTAGGGGTAATCTTCTTGGTCATCTGGTGAAAGAATTGTAAGGCACACAAACAAACAATAACAAAAAGTAGTATAGCTTATTAGGATTTCGCGAAACTATACTAGCGATAAATTGCAAGTGACATGACAAAAACATTCCCAAGCTCTAGGATTATAATTAACTAACCAAATATATAGACAAGTCTAAACTAGACTTTAAACTATAGCTCTGATACCATCTTTGTCACTAGTCAAATGGCAACAAAGGATAACTAGGCTCTAATACCAACTTTGTCACATCCCAACTATAGAGATATGACGGTCTTAGAACATGGGGAGACATAAGGTCACCCATGCCTGTAGATCCCACTCATGTGTATAATAATCTTTCCTAGGATCGTACCAAACCTCATGCATTAACTTGACAAAACCTTTTTTAAAGAAAAACCATAAGTTGCAGAAAAATAGTTAAACATACTTTAAACATAATCCCAAAACAAATGAACATTTTTAAGACTCCAAAATAAATCATCAATCATATAGTTCCAAAATAAGAACTCCTAGAGTGTCTAGAGAGTCATCATAATATATCATAGAAATAAACTTTGACAAAGGAATTTCCCAAGTGGAGTAGGTTGCTTGAGCGATCACCTTGCCTCCTCCTAATGCTCACCTGAAACCACACAACAAAAAATGGTGAGATAGATTATGTTAATAAGGAAATAATAAAAATTGTAAATAGCATGTATCCCTTTTATAAGAGTTCAAGATTCATAAATCATGGTTTGCAAATAAGCAAGGTTCATAGAAATCAACTTGTAACAGGTAAACTTGTAAAGAGTGACAACTATTAGCTCGTTCACTCAAAGGAGAGGTGGCCTTATATGAAATTTCAACTCCTAACATGTAACTTGTAAAAAGTCATGAAACTAATCAGGCTCTAAGGCTAGAACTGCCCCTTCTAGCTAAGGTGGATACATAACCCATATCCATTGGGTTAAGACCATGTGCACAAGTAGTGAAGATTACCCGCATCAGTACGAGGATTTTCGCATAAAAGGTTCATAGATACCATAGCTAGAGCTAATGGTAAACACTTATAACAATAGCATTTAAGAATGCAATCACATGTAACATAATAGCAATAGTAGTTTAATTTATTGAACAAAAGATAACAACAGTGTGGTTCTAGAAAGAAAAGAATGTAAGGGAACAATTCACAAAGGTTCTATATATAATTGAATAATCAAAAGTGGTTTTGGATCAATTGTCCTTTGGCAATCCAAGCTTAACAAAGAAATCATATTGTCATAATTAAAAAAAGAAAAGAACTTGGGTTTCAAGATATCAAAGGTTTATAAAACATGATAACTTGTACTTTTAACTTGACACACAATGTTTACTCACCTTATGGTTTACTTGCTCCTATTACTTTTAGTCCCTTTTGAACATCTACTATTCCTCAAGCTCTAACATAATATTTAATTTGATACTTAGTATTTATTTAACATTATGCTATCCTATCCCATACTACCCCATGCACATATAACATTCACATACACTTAGAGTTGCACTTAGAAGTGCACTCATCACTTGCACATAACATGTTGACTTTTACAGTCTTGCATACATTGCTTTTTTAGGCCCACATGAAAACACATAATAACTCATATCATGACTTCTCTAAAGTCAAACACAACATGTCATGATTTTACTATCTATTCAATTTAACATTCAACTTAACATACTTATCACCTTTAACTTATCAACTAGCCTTTCAAGTATCATGCCTATCTCTTATGACCAATTCCTACAATCAACCTTGTCATCCATTTAAGGTCATTAACTCCTTATTAACTCATCAAAAAACTTATTTCCCATATCAATTAATCACATAAACATATTAATCATATCATATAAATAGGGTTAGGAAACCCTAGATATACCTAATTGCTTATAGACTTGTCCAAAGTTATTCCTTCAACCAACATGCAATTTAGCCATTTATTATTCATGTATACATGTCAATAATCATTAAAATATATCATATAAAAATTATAGACATTGGGATTGAATTTCCAAGGTAGGCAGAATCATATAATCAAGAGCAAACATGATTTTTCTCATCTTTCGCACTTTCCGTTCATTACACTAATATGCTAAAACATGGTTTAAACCAAAAATTTTTATGTAATTAAAACAAAAATTATTTTAGAATACTTTAATGTACAAATTAGCAACTATATATATATATATATATATATATATATATATATATATATATATATATATATATATATATACATATGCAAATTTTCCAACTTGTGGTTTTAGGTTAAAAACCATGAATCTTTCTTGTTTTTGGTACTTTCCAGTCATTACAGTAATATGTAAACGCATGGTTTGAACCATTATTTTTCATCTAAATATAACAAAAATCAGTCTAGTATTCAAATACACACAAATCGATACATATAGGTAATCCATATGCATGAAAATTCTAATTTTTGGGTTTAGAGTGAAAATCATGAGTTTTCTTGCTTTCCGTACTTTTATGATCATTACAGCAATATACAGAAATATGATCTAATTCAATATTTTTCATCTAAACACAACAAAAATCAATTTAGAACTCAAACATATGCAAATCACCCTACCCTTGTAGAGTTTATGCATGAAATTTCAAACTGAGTTTTAGGATTCACCTTTGGACGATTCAAATAGAGAGTTTTGTGTTTTCGATCGAAAAATCAATTTCTCTCTCAAAAATTCACCTAGGCTGAATTTAATCAATAGAAATCAATAAATACTTAGTTCAAAATAATTCTCTCGTGATTAGTTCATAAAAATCAAATAGTAAATTGAAAGGAAAAGAAAAACTTACGAAATGATCTCGAAATTGCAAGGTTTGAAGGCACCTTGTGAATTTTGGTTGAGATAATATTTTTGAGAGAATTTTCTATTGAAAAATAATATAAACCAAGGTTGGCTGAAATTTCACTTTAGTTATGTAGGGTTTTGGGCAATTTCCTATATTAACCTTAATGAGCTAGGTTAGGAGTGTTTTTGTGCAGTGGGCTTTTGGAAAATTGGGCCTTTTATTTAATTTGTGGGTTGATTATAGGTAATCAAAAATAAAATATTTTTTTTGTTATTTTCATTAAAATTTCTCCCAAAATATTATTTAAAAAATATTTTAAAATGCTCTTAAAAATTATTTTATGCTTTAAAATCGCTTTTTCCATGAAAATTCAATTTATATGAAATAAATATTTTATGCTTATGCATTTCATATACATCACTTGGTTTACCATAATAATTCATATTAGGCATATTAGAGCCACTCTAACATGCCACTTACTCATCAATCAAATAACTCATGAATTTTTACAAAGCACATACTTAAACATAATAGTTGTAAATTCAAGAAATTAGATCACGAAACTCCTAGGATAGGTGTAGGTTGTTACAAAAAACAAGAAAAAAAGAAGAATGGAAGAGAATTCAAACAATCCATGTCAAATGATTTGATTTTCTCCATTCTAATCTTCAATTCTTGACTCAAAACTTGAAGTACTTGGATCTCCACCTTCAAAACTAGCTGCAAACCCTTGATTTTTCCTTAGAGAAGTCATCTCCAAGTGATAGAATTCGAAACCCCTTACAAATCTTTCCAAAATTAGCTTAAATATCCTGCCCAAACTGCATGCACAGGTGGTGGCACGGCCATATGGTAAGCCCCAAAGTATTATGGATAAATTTTAATGAGAATTTTCAAAGCAATATGCACACAGCTAGAGACACGGCCGTGTGGTGGCTCGTGTGATATCATTTTGACTTTTCTACTTCAAAAATAAGCTCATTTCTTATACCAAATAGTGTCATTTTGAGTTTTATTACTCCATGGAATCTTAAAACATAGAATTCCTAAAAAGAACTAAAAATCACACTAGAACAAACAAATTAAACTCAATTTAAAGAATAAACATGCTAAATTTAGGGATAATACATAAGCATTTAGGCATTTATTAGCACAGCTTGATACCTACTAAGAATAGTGCACTACATAGAGCCAGTACGATGATCCTGCTAATGACAAGAGTCAATGGGGTAGTGCCCCATTGAAAAATAAATTTCCTAAAACATGCACCTTCATATGACCAGTAAATTTTCTAAAACATGCACCTTCAGATGACAAATACTCGACTTCGAACCCTTAGAATTAAATTGAGCCTAAATTGAATAAAAAATGAATGAGAACAAGCTAAAAAATGAGATGCGGCAACCCGTGGGTGATATAAACCCTAAACGACTTGCTTTGAGACTCAATACCTTTATGCATGGAAGTGACTCCCTTGGAAAGCCAAATCAAGTTTGCAAGGAAAACCTTAATCCAATGATGAACCTGTGTCAAAGAACCTTGGTATATTGTGAACAAAATAAAGTAATTAACTTTGGAAGTCTAGAATATTGATTTAAGCAAAAACCAAAAACTAAGAATTTTCTCACAAAGCATAAGGATATATTTTTGAATTGTCAAAAGCTTTCTATTTTCTATATTAGCTAAGTATTTATATCATGTTAGCTAGGTTATGAACCATAAATTCTTCCTAATCAAAATTCAGGTTTCCTAATCAAAATTCAGCTTCCTAAACAAAATTCAGGTTTGGGCTTTAATTTAAACAAACTAAAAAGCCCAAAATAACTAATTAAAAATACTTGAAACAGAAAAAGGATAAATATGGGCTTATTTAACAAAATTAGCCTAATTACAAAGTGAATTTGGAATTTAATTTGATTGACCCATTTGAAATCCATCCTTGAAACTTGAACCTTTATGCTTTGTCTTCTAGCACTTGAATCAAATTAATCAAATTTGAATTTGAATCTTGAATCCCTAATTTGATATTTGACTCCTCTTTGTAATCTTCAATTGTGGATAGATTGTTCCACAAGCCTTGCATCAAGCCTTGAATTGCATCTTTGAACTTCTTTGTCCTTACCCTTATAATTGGCCCATTTGGCAAAGTCATTGGATCCTTGCTATTAGCCACTTGGATTGCATCAGCAGGCTAACTACAACAACTCACAGCTAGCTACGGTTGCCACAAATGTCCCTATGATAGCTAATTTGGCCACCGCAGTGACCCTACAGTTTCAATAATAGCTTTGCGGTTATCGCAGCCCATGATAAATTATCGCATCGTATTTTTCATGATCCTATATTGAAAATTCACTATTTTGAGCTTCTAGACTCCCCCTAAAAATACGTTGCACCTCCTAACAACTTTCACACACAATTACATGCTTCTATACTCTCCTTAAAGTCTTCTAAACCCTATTCCTAAGCCTTCTAATCATCAAAATCCTTTTTCTAAACCTCCAAATCTCTAAAACCCCATTCCAAAACTTCTTCCATCACCTCAAGCCTTATTCATAAGCTTCCTAACCTTTTCAAACCCTATTGATAAGCCTCCTAATCAACTCAAAACCTATTCCTAAGCTTCCTAATCAAGAAAAGGTGCAATTCAAGTTTTTTCTTTCAAAGGGAATTTGTGGTACTCAAGTAAGGGTGATTCAAAGTTCTTCCTTTAAAAGAGATCAAGAGCCCTTCTTTCAAAAGGAGTGCTCGTGCTATCCTTAAGCCAAAGTGGAACTTACATTCGATGCCAAGCTCATTCCCTATGTTCCTCGCCACCGAAAGCCAAAGGCAAAATTTCTTTCCTTTTCCTTTTCAATTCTAATTTCACGATCTAAATATGAAAAGATTTAATTTTTGTTAATTACAATATGATCTAATTAACAAATCCCTAAGCCTTTAAAATCAATCAAAACATGATAATAAAGGTAATGACTTAAAAACCCCTCCTTCATAAGAAGGAAAACTGCGTGAGATTTGATTCCCATTCGAAAAGATACATAGGCTTGCCGTCTCTAAGGCATCAACTCCGTTAAAATTAACAACTTCTTCTCTCTATCACCTTCTTCACATAGTTTAGGATCGAAATTGCTTTTCTTAAATAAAAGTCAAAACTTTAGTTATTTTTATTCCAATTATTTTATTAATTTTTCTTACTTTAGTTGTTTAAATTATATTTGGGGAATGCATGCTTTCTCTAGAACTCATAAGGCTAAAGGAAAGATTCTTTGATTTTGACAATTTGACTTGTAATAGTTTTAAGTAGTTTTCTTGTATTTTTTCACTTTGTGTAATTGTCATTATCTCATATTCACCATGCATTGCACAAGTAATATTTGTTTCATGCATCATATTATATCTGTTTCATACATACATAAATACTTCTTTTTTTTTTTTTTTACAAAAGCTATTTTGTATTTAAGTCAAACTAATTTTTTCTATTGTTTTAACCAAAACCTAGTCCTCGAGCCCTCTTTTGTCATTCAAGGACTAGTGCTTTTCCTTAGGCTAAATGGTATAATTTTGGAGTCAATCAAATTAGGTTTTTCCTTTAATTTTCCCAACTAAAATAAACAAAATTAAAGTGGAGATTCTTTTGCAAATTAGAATTTACAAAATACAATTTTTTGAACTCATAGCAAGTTCCAATCGTGATGTTTCTCTCAAATAAGCATTTCGATTCCCTTTAGTGGATTGAACAGGTGCTTGGGTGAGGCTTTATAGTTGGCGACTCCAGTGGAGACTCTAAAATCTTTTTTCCAAAATAAAAGATGAAAGTGGACTACTCTTGGTAAAACAAAAAGTTTGGTTTTTAGTACAAAATAGCTTTTTATGCATCACTACATTGGGCTCCTTATCCAAAACCCTAGTTTCTTAGGAAAACAAAGGATAGAAAGTAACATCGAGTGGGCAACCTTCCTTAGGTCTGCTTGCCGATAGTGAAATCATCCAACCTGCAACATATCCTCTAATCCTTTTAGAGGTGTAACGAGTATACAAGTACCGCTGGACCCATGCGAGACTCTATGACTCGTATGTGGTTGAGTATATCGCATCTCTAGTGTGACAGGTTCCTTTCAAACCACCCTTACCCTTCCATGTAATGACTCATAGAACTTTCCTTTAGGATTATATGCACTATAATATTAAACTTGGTATTTCATGAAACCTTTTTCAATCATTCATTCATACATGCATGCATAGCTTGAACCTTATGAAGAGTCAAAAACCTATTCAAACATCTTCACACCCAAAACCTATGGTCCACCTAAACCCATGGTTAAAGCATAAAACTCATGGTTCACCTAAACTCATGTCAAGGCCTAAAACCCATAATCCACCTAAATCCATGGTCAAAACTCAAAACCCATAGTCCACCTAAACCTATGGTTAAGGCCCAAAACTCATGGTCCACCTAAACTAATGGCCCTTATCTAAGGTAAACACTAACCTGGCTTTCATCTTTCATAATTTTTGCTCAACTTAAACACTGATCTAGCTTTATCCTCAACAATCCTTACTAAAGCTAATCACTAACCTAGCTTCATTCTTATCCATAATCCTTACCCAAACTAAACGTTGACTTAGCTTCATCATTTATAGTACTATCCAAACCCATGGCCATCTAAACCCATGATCCAACCCAATCAAACCCATTATCCAACTATCAGCAAACCTATAGTCCACTTAACATCCAAATCCTTGGTACATCCATAACCTAATCGTAAAACCCATGGTCACTCTATCTGTAAGCCTATGGTAGACCATTCATAAATTGCAATCCCAATTACTTAAGGCTAAACTCTAACCTAGCCTTCCAAACTACTCTTTAGTTCCTCAAGGCTAAAATCTGACCTAGCAACCCAAAGCTAAATTCTAACCTAGTTACTCAAAGCTAAATTTTGACCTAGCCAGTTAAAGCTAAAATATAACTTAGCCACCCAAAGCTAAATTTTGACCAAGCTACTCAAAGCTAAATTCTGACCTAGCCACTTAAAGCCAAAATTTGACCTAGCCACCTAAAGTTAAATTCTGGCCTAGCTATTCTAAGCTAAATTCTGACCTAGCTACTCAAAGCTAAATTCTGACCTAGCAAATCAAAGCTAAAATTTGACCTAGCTACTCAAAACTAAATTTTGACCTAGCTATCCAAAGCTAAAATCTGACCTAGCTCTCTTAGCTAAATACCGACCTAGCTAACATCATACACCTTTACCCTTATCTTTACCCATCCACTGTCCAACCTAACCATAAGACACCATCATCCATTACCATTATACCCAAGGTCCTTGGTTCTCCATAACCATTTTTTGCAACTAGATACTAACCTAGCTCCTTTTCCATTTACTAAAGGTTACTGAGATGTCTATTGGATTCGACAAAGATGTCATGGATAAGATTTTGGCTAAACTATTAGAGCAACAAGAGATGTTTAAGAGAGAAGCAGCACAAACTCAGGCCCAATTGCAAGCTCAAAAGGAGGCCATACTAAATGATATTCAAGACATGCTAAGTTGGGCTGGCATAAACCAAACCCCAAGTCATGCGTTTTAAGATCCACTTAACCTGGACCAAAATCTGAGCACAGTTCAAACCTATGCCTCTACTTTCCCTATCAAGCTAACCTCTAAAACCATACTCCCACCTTCACTTCCCTCATTTAATATCCTCTAAACAAACACTGTCTCCTATCTAGTACCTGCTAAACAACCATAAATCACCTCCTCTCCTATGGATCCTTCCTAAGGGAGGGAAGCCACATGTGATCCTAGGCTTAAGGTCTTCCTACTCAAACTAGAAGCCATTAAAAAGTTGATAAAAGGTCTAAAGAAGAGGAAAGGCATGGTTGATATAAGTTCATTAAGCCTCCTCCCTAATTCTTGGTTACCACTAAAGTTCAAGACGCTGAATTTGGACAAATTTGATGGTACTACTTGCCCCAAGATCCATTTAAAGATGTACGTGGGGGCAATGCATCCCCTTGGTATCAATAATGAGCTCCTTGCTCAACTCTTTGAGTAAATCCTTACTGATGCTACCCTAAGATGATTTATTTACTTGGATGACACCTAAAAATAGACCTGAGAGGACATTTGCAAGGAATTTGTCAAATAGTACCATTATAATATTGAAGTGGACATTACAAGAAGAGATTTAGAAAGTAGCAAGTAGCTTTTGAATGTGACCTTCTCCATATTCCTCATAAGGTGGAGGGCTAAAGCTGCTCTAAGGTAAACAGGCCAATTGAGCAAGAACAAGTGGATATTTTTATCGAGAATTTGCTTCCAAACTACTAAAATCCCTTGTTAACACAATACCTACCCTTTTTTAAAGCTTTAATTGCAACTGTATCCAAGGTTGAACCCAACATTAAAGAGTTTGACTCTAGCTAAACCTGACTTGTCTAGAATCAGTCCTAGATCTCATTATCAATAAAAGCCTCTTTTACCCATCAACCTTTCAAGCCACCTAGTGAGTCAACAAGGCAAGAAGGATATTGGTCAAAGTTTATGTTTGAGTCATTGTTTAAGTCAGAGTCATCTTTTTTGAGTTTGTTTGTCAGAGTCATCCTATTAAGTCTATTGAAATCATTCTTGTTATAATAAAGAAAGATGGGATTACTTAATAAAGTGTGAATTTTTTTTCAAATCCCTTTCTTTATGTGTTTCTTTTCATCTAATTTGAACGAAATAATGAATTTTTGTGCCACCAAGCTAACACCCCTTTTTTGAGTATTCTGTAAAACATTAAAGCTCCCATCCTCACCGTAAGTTAGGGGGTAATCCTTAATCATCATATAAGCAAAGAAGAATATATAGCCTTGCTAACTAAAAAGGGAAGGAAAACTAGAATTCTAACCCATCATCTAAATAAAATCAGGCCTTCTCAAGCAAAATGGAACAAATAGCCTTCCCAACCAAGAAAAAAAAAAGAAAAAAAAAAGAGAAAAAGGGACAAGAAAAATTCCAAAAAAATAGAAAAAAAAAGAAAAAAGGGACAAAAAATTAAAAAAAAAAAAAGCAAAGAGAGAGAGAAACTTAGAAGGGCAGCTTCAAGCAAAGAAAGGAATTGCTAAGTTGAAAACCCATAAAGGCAGCTTAGCCAAAAGATGGAATCAAAGGAACATTCAAGATGGAGCCTTGTTTCATTCAAATTGGATTCACTATCTAGTTTGTTAGTCTTATCACATCCAATGATAGTCATTTTGCTAGTCTTAGATTTCATAAAGTCATATTTCCCTACATTTGTACGTTGTTAAGTATTTTCACCACTTTCGCATAGAGTTTTTAGCCTCTTATGTCTCATTCTGCCATTGCCACATCAGTTAGAGTTTACTCTCACCTTCCAGTCTGTGTGTCCATGTCACATTCTAATTTTAGGAGACATGACGATCCTAGAACATGGGGAGACATAAGGTCACCCACACCCATAAAACCCACATATACTAATACAAATCGTGCCTAGGATCATACCAAAACCCTATGTGCTAACTTAAACGTCCAAAAATATAGGAATCTTCAATATGCAGAAGAATAGTTTAACGAAATACCTTGAAAACATATCATAAGAAAATAACATTTAAAGTCTTAAAATAAATCATTAATGGTTAATATCCCAAAATAAACTCTCGGAGCATTTACGAGTAACTCTTCATAACATAGTATAATGAAAGACTTGGACAAGGAATCCCCCAAGCGAAGTAGAATAATTGAGCCATCACCTTGCCTCCTCATATTGCTCACCTAGAACCACACAAGAGAAAGGGGAGAGATGATCTCAATGAGTAAATAATATAGCATTTATGATATCATATATCCCATTTTTCAAAGAAAGCCCATTTCTTATAACACATAGTTCATGATTTACAAATTATGCTTTCACAGTTTTAATTTAGCAAGATTTCACTTTAACAGGTTTGCAGAAATCACACTTATAACACTTATCACCCAATAAGAGTAAATGACTATGCTAGCTCATTCAATCAAGGGAAAGGTAGCCTCATACCAAATTCCAACTTCCAACCCAATAACTTATAAAGTCGTGAAACTAATTAGGCTCCATGGCTAAAACCGCCCCTTCTAGCTGAGGTGGATACACAACCCGTATCCATCAGGTTAAGACCATGTGCATAGGTTCTGATGATGTCACATCCCAACCTTAGAGATACGACGGTCCTAAAGCATGGGGAGACATAAGGTCACCCACGCCCATAGAACCCACTCACATATACACGAATCATGCCTAGGATCTTACCAAACCTCTTTCATTAACTCATTTAAAACATTTAGATGAATACCATAAATTGCGGAAGACTTAAAATAAATCATTACATATAAAATCCATAAGAAAAAATAATATGTATCTATAAGTATCAATCAACATTCCTGGAGCATCTAGTGACAAGACTTCATAAAAATAGTATTATTGATAACTTGGACAAGGAATTCCCCAAGCGAAGTAGAATGCTTGAGCCATCACCTTGCCTCCTCACATTTGCTCACCTAGAACCACACAAGGAAAAAGGGGTGAGATAGATGATCTCAATGAGTAAACAAAATGGCACATACATTATCACATATTCCTTTGAAAGGAAACATATAGCTTATACACATAGTTCATGATTTATAATTCATGAATCAGGTTGCAATTTAGCAAGGGTTCAATTTGGCAAGTTTGCAAAAATCACACTTATAACACATAGTGAGTGAAGGCTATTGCTCTATCACTCGAACACATTGAGGAGAGGTGGCCTTATACCAAGTTCCAACTCTTATCACATAGAAGGCGTGAAGCTGATCAAGCGCCACGGCTAGAACTGCCCCTTTATAGCTGAGGTGGATACACTACCCCTATCCATTGGGTTAAGACCATGTGCACAGGTTCTGATGATTACCTGCATCGGCATGAGGATTCTATATAAAGGGTAATAGGTACCATAGCTGGAGCTATTGGTAAACACAATTAACAATATCACATAAGGAAATAATAACATGTATTTCAATAACAATAGTGGTTTAGTTTTCAAACAATGATATAATGATAGTGTAGTTCCAGAAAGAATACAAGTTAGGGTGTTAATCACAAGAAATTCTCATTGGATAAACAAACTAGTTTTGGACCAAATGTCCTTTGGCAACCCAAGCTTAACAAAGAATCATATAATAATATTTAAAATGGAAAGAAGTTGGTTTTCAAAGATCACAAAGGCTCACATAGCATGTCATCACATATTTGTAACATAACAAAATGTTACTTGCACTTGTAACATGAACATAATGTTTACTCACCTTGGGGTTCCTTTGCTCCTAGTACACGTAGTCCCTTTTGCACTTCTAAAGCTTCTCAAACTCTAACATAATATTTGATTTAGTACTTAGTATTTATTTATTCATAATGCTCCTATCCCATAACTACCCATGCATATATAGCATACACATACACTTAGAGTTCACACATAAGTGTACTCGTCACTTGCACATAACACGTTGACTTTGAAAGTCTTGCATACTTAGGCCTTATAGGCTCTCATGATAACACATTGTAATCATATCAATACCTTTTTAGGGTCATCACAATATCATTACCTCAATGTCAATTCACTTTAACAATTATCTTAGTTTGCTTTACACTTCCATTCATGTCAACTTAACAATTATCCTTTCAAATGTCATGCTTAACTCTTATGATCCCTTTCACTTCATTAACTTATAACCATATGTTCATCATCAAGTCATCATAACATATATTTCCAAATTTCCCAATCACATTTGCATTCTAATCACAATATAGGGTTAAGATACCTTAAGTATACCAAATGCATTTAAGCTTATCTAGGATCATAACTTCAACTTAACATGCAATTTTATCATTTGTTATACATACATACATGTCAACAATCATCAAAACACATCACATAAAATTTATAAACATTGGGACAAAAATGTTTGTATAGGCCGAATGCATCATCAAGGTAAAAAAAACCAAATTCTTCTTCTTTTCGTACTTTTCGTCTATTTCAGAAATATGTAAAAACATGGTTTGAACCAAGATTTTTCATGTAACCATAGCAAAAATCATTTTATAATTTAAATTCATAAGAATCGACCACTATTGATGTTATTTATGCATAAAAATTCAACTTTTGAATCATAGGGCTCAAAACCATAAGTTTTCTTATTTTCGATATTTTCTAGTCATTTCAGAAATATGTAAACAGGTTGTTTAAACCATTATTTTTTATTCAATCATAGAAAATATCAGTTTAGAACACATCCTTATATGACTCGACAGCCATAGATAGGGTTTATACAAAAAATTTCCAAGTTTAAAGGCTTAGGTGAAAAATCATGAGTTTCCGCGCTTTCCGCGCATTTCATTCATTTTAGCAATAAACAGACACATGATTCAAATCATTATTTTTCATCTAAACAAAAGAAATATCATATTAGAATACTTATCCATACAAATTGGTAGCCATATGTCCATGCAAGAATAAAATTTTCTAACTTCCAATTTCTAACACGAAAACCTTGAATTCCTTTGTTTTTCGAAACTTTTCGGTCATCGCAGAAATATTATTTAATCCAATATTTTTCATCAAAACAAATCAAAAATCAGTTTAGAATACAACCATGCACAAATCGTCCCCCCCTCCGCCGCCCCCCCCCCCCCCCCCCCCATGATGTTTATGCATAAAAATTGTGATTTTAAGTTATAGAATTCACCTTTGGAGAAATCTTATAGAAAGAATTGTGTTTTTGTTAGAAAATAAATTTTCTCTCCCAAAAACTCACCCAAACGGA
Source organism: Reutealis trisperma (assembly GCA_947687605.1). Lineage (NCBI taxonomy): Eukaryota > Viridiplantae > Streptophyta > Magnoliopsida > Malpighiales > Euphorbiaceae > Reutealis > Reutealis trisperma. Next base: position 447,372 of record CANTUT010000701.1, on the reverse strand, counting down.
ATTAAATCTGCAAAAATTAGTAATCAAATAGTTCAAAATAACTTTTCCATAATTTATTTCATAGAAATCAGTTTAGAAATCGAAAGATAATAAAAGCTGATAATTATGGTCACGAAATCACAAAACGGAAAGGTGTTTTCAATATTTTGGTAGAAAGAAACATTTTGAGAGAATTTTCTGCCAAGATACAGAAAGAATAAGAGAATGGCTACTGGAAACCCTTGTTTGGCTGAAATTTAGAATAAATATTAGGGTTGGAGTGGAATTTCCACTAATACCCTTAACGAATTAGGTTAGGAGGATTTTGGTGTAGTGGGCTTTTGGGTATTTGGGCTTTTCCTTTAAGTTTTTAGCTGAATAAGAATTAAAATAAAAAGAATATTTTTCTTATTAATTTTGAAACATTTCCCTCAAAAATATTTATTTTAAAATATTTTAAAAATACGCATAAAATTATTTTATGCTTAAAAATTGGCTTATGCATGAAAATTCATTTTATTTAAAATAAATTCTTTTATGCAAATGCACTTTATGTGAATCATTTATTTCACAATAGCAACACATATTATGCATATTAAAATTAATTTAATATGCCACATACTCATCAATCACTTAGATCACAAATTTTCACACAAGCACACACTTAACCTTATTAGTTCTAAATTAAGCAATTTATCATGAAAATTCCTAGGGTGGGTGTGGGTTGTTACATTCTCACCCCCTTAAAGAAATTCGTCCTTGGATTTAAACCTTTACCTAGTTTCTCTTGAAAAGCTAAGGATGCTTCTGTCGCATCTCTTCCTCTACTTCTTAAGTGCACTCATCTATCCCATAATTTCGCCACTAAACCTTAATCATGGGTATCTCCTTATTTCTTAACTTCTTTACTTGTTGATCCACTATAGCTATTAATGACTCCTCATAGGATAGTTGCTCATCTAACGTAGTGTCTGGAGGTAAAACAATGTGCAATGGATCTAACACATATTTCCTTAGCATTGAGATGTGGAACACTAGGTGCACATGTGCCAAAGTTGGAGGCAGGGCAAGTCTATAAGACACTTCTCCAACCTTGTCTAAGATTTTGAAAGGACCAATGAAATGAGGTGATAATTTTCCTTTCTTGCCAAATCTCATAACTCCTTTCATTGGCAAGACCTTTCCCACATCGAATTAGACTTCCTTTCACTTAGGGTCCATGTAACTCTTTTGCCGATTGAACGCTGTCTTCAGTCGATCTTGAATTATTGGTACTTTCTCGGTGGTCTCCTTAAGCAATTCGGGCATTTCTATATGCTTATCTCCAGGCTCAATCCAATAAATTGGAGAATGACATCTTCTCCCATACAATGCTTCGTATGATGCCATGCCAATGGATGAATGATAGCTATTGTTGTAGGCGAATTCAATCAAGGGTAGATACTTACCCCAGCTACCACCAATGTCTAAGACACACATCCTTAGCATGTTCTCGAGTGTTTGAATCATTCTTTTAGACTGGCTGTCCATTTAAGGGTGAAACGCTGTACTAAAATCTAGTTGTGTTCCTAATGCTTCTTGTAACTTCTGCCAGAACCTTGAGATGAATTGAGTTCCTTGATCAGAGATGATAGAAATTGGCACTCTATGTAGTTTCACGATCTCATCTACATACAACTGCTCATACTGAGCTGCAGAATATGTAGTCTTAACTCCTAGGAAATGAGTAGACTTTGTCAATCTATCTATTATGACCCATATAGAGTCATGTCCTTTAGAGGTTCTAGGCAAACCAACAATGAAGTCCATAGTGATGCGCTCTCACTTCCATTCAGGTAGTCAAATTTCTTGTAGTAATCCTGAGGGTCGCTGATGTTTATACTTGACTTGCTAGCAAGTCAGGTAGGATTCTACGAACTTAGCCATATCCTTCTTCAATCCAGGCCACTAATAATTTGCTTTCACATCATGGTACATCTTGGAAGTTCCAGGATGAGCACAGTAAGGTGTCTGGTGTGCCTCCTTCAATATCCTTTCCTTTAGTCCATCCACATCAGGCACGCAAACTCTATTCTTGCACTTTAAAATTCCATTGACTATCTCAAACTCAGAGTTCTTTCCTTCTCTCGTCTCATCCTTCAACTTCATCATGTATGGGTCTCTATCTTGTGAATCCCTTATTTCTTCCATTAACTTAGATCTTACTTGAAAATGAGCCAATAAAACTCTTGATCCTCCAATCTGTAGTTTCAATCCTTGATTAAACAATTCCTTTAGTTCCTTTACGATCGACCTCTTTCTCACATCCACATGGGCTAGGCTTCCCGTCGACTTTCGACTCAAGGCATCTGCCACTACATTCACCTTCCTGAGATGATAGAGAATCTGACAGTCATAATCCTTCAATAGTTCAATCCATCTCCTTTGTCTTAGATTGAGGTCTCTTTGGCTCAAGATGTATTGAAGACTCTTATGATCTGTGTAGGTCTCACACTTCATCCCATACATGTAATGTCTCCAGATCTTTAAAGCGAACACTATTGCAGTTAATTTTAAATCGTGAGTAGGGCAATTCACTTCATGTCTCTTTAGTTGTCATGATGCATAAGCAATGACTTTACCATTCTCCATCAAAACACACCCAAGTCCTACTCTTAAAGCGTCATAATAGACCGTGAATCCTTCTTCTCCTTCTAGTAATGTCAAAACTGGAGCTGATACCAAACACTCCTTGAGCTTCTGAAAACTCTTCTCACAGGACTCTTCCTAATTGAACTTAACTTGCTTTCTTGTCAACTTGGTCAATGGGGCTGCTGTCTTAGAAAAGTCCTGTATGAATCTACGATAATATCCTGCCATGCCCAAGAAACTTCATACTTCTGAAACTGTTATGGGCCTTGGCCAATTCGCTACCGCTTCAACTTTCTTAGGATCAACTTGAATTCCTTCCTTACTTACTACATGTCTAAGAAAGCTGACAGACTCCATCCAAAACTCACACTTGGATAACTTAGTGTAGAGTTGGTGATCACGTAATGTTTGAAGCACGATCCTTAGATGTTCTTCATGTTCTTCTTTATTCTTTGAGTAAATCAGGATGTTGTCAATGAACACGATCATGAATTTGTCAAGGAATGGCTTGAATACTCGATTCATCAAGTCCATGAAAGCAGCAGGAGCATTCGTCAAACCAAATGGCAAAACTATGAAATCATAGTGTCCATATCTAGTACGGAAGGCAGTCTTGCAAATATCTTCTCTTTAGATCTTTAGTTGATGATAGCCAGACCTTAAGTCGATTTTGGAGAAGTGACCAACTCTTTGCAGATCATCGATCCTCGGCAACGAGTATCTATTCTTCACAGTGACTTTGTTAAGTTGACGATAGTCGATGCACATTCGAAATGAGCCATCTTTCTTCTTTACAAACAACACTGGAGCGCCCCATGGCGAACTGCTTGGTCGAATAAAGCCCTTATCGAGCAGGTCATACAATTTTGTCTTTTACTCCTTCAGCTCGATTAGTGCCATACGATATGGCGGTATCGATATTGATTGCGTACCAGGTAGCAATTCAATGTTAAACTCGATCTCACAATTAGGGGGTAATCTAGGTAAATCTTCTAGAAAGACATCCATGAACTCGTCCACCATTGGAATACTCTCGTCTCCAATGGCAGCTTCTTTGCTAGTGTTGACTACGTGGGCTAGATACGCTTAGCATCCTTTTCTTAACATTCGCCTCACTCCTAAGGCCGATATCAAGTTCAGGGGATTCTTATTCCTATCTCCTTGGTACACAAACTCCTTCCCATCTATAGTTCAAAACTCGACAAGTTTCTTTCTATAGTCGATACGAGCTCTATGCTCATACAATCAGTCCATCCCTAATATCACATCGAATTCTAGTATGTCCAATTCTAGCAACACTACCGGAAGTGTTTGTCCATTAATGTCTACATCATAGCCCTTATACTTATACTTTACTTCCATCACTTCCCCTAAAGGAGTTGCAATTATTAACAGTTCACTCATCAATTCTTTATCTATACCCAAATACTTGGCAAAACTAGGCGACACAAAAGAATGGGTAGCACCAGAATCAATTAAACATTTTATGCTAGAACTTTGGATAGGGATGATACCTGTGATGGCGGTGTGCAAATTGTGAGCCTCATATGGATTTAACGCAAAGACTCGACCTTTGCTCTTATTTTCTATCATCGGTGCATTCCCAACCATTGGCCCCTTGTCCTTGACTCCTTGTCATTGCGTTTGAAATGGCTTGGATTGTGGTCACACCATGGTCCTATTCCCTTGACTCCTCATTTGCAGGCAGTCCTTTATGAAGTGCCCTATTTTCCCACACCTAAGGCAAGCGCCAGTATCTTTCCGTCAGATTCTAGTATATTTCTTTCCACATAAGTGTACTCATCACTTGCACATAACACATTGACTTTGAAAGTCTTGCATACTTAGGCCTTATAGGCTCTCATGACAACACATTATAATCATATTAGTACCTTTTTAGGGTGATCACAATATCATTACCTCAATATCAATTCACTTTAACAATTATCTTAGTTCGCTTTACACTTCCATTCATGTCAACTTAACAATTATGCTTTCAAGTGTCATGCTTAACTCTTATGATCCCTTTCACTTTATTAACTCATAACCATATGTTCATCATCAAGTCATCATAACAACTAGTTCCAAATTTCCCAATCACATTTGCATTCTAATCACAATATAGGGTTAAGATACCTTAAGTATACCAAAATGCATTTAAGCATCTAGGATCATACCTTCAACTTATCATGCAATTTTATCATTTGTTATACATACATACATGTCAACAATCATCAAAACACATCACATAAAATTTATAAACATTGGGACAAAAATGTTTATATAGGCCGAATGCATCATCAAGGTAAAAAAAACCAAATTCTTCTTCTTTTAGTACTTTCCATCTATTTCAGAAACATGTCACAACATGGTTTGAAACAAGATTTTTTATGTAACCATAACAAAAATCATTTTAGAATTTAAATTCATAAGAATCAGCCACTATTGATGTTATTTATACACAAAAATTAAACTTTTGAATCATAGGGCTCAAAACCATAAATTTTCTTGTTTTCGGTATTTTCTGGTCATTTCAGAAATATGTAAATAGGTTGTTTAAACCATTATTTTTCATTCAATCATAGAAAATATCAGTTTAGAACACATCCCTATATGATTCAGCAGCCATAGATAGGGTTTATACAAAAAATTTCCAAGTTTAAAGGCTTAGGTGAAAAATCATGAGTTTCCCCGCTTTCTGCGCATTTTGTTCATTTCAGCAATAGGCAAACACATGATTCAAATCATTATTTTTCATCTAAACAAAACAAATATCATATTAGAATACTTATTCATACAAATCAGCAGCCATATGTCCATGCAAGAATAAAATTTTCCAACTTCCAAGTTCTAACACGAAAACCTTGAATTCCTTTGTTTTTTGAAACTTTTTGGTCATCGCAGAAATATGCAGAAATATTACTTAATCCAATATTTTTTATCAAAACAAATCAAAAAATAGTTTAGAATATAACCATGCAAAAATCACACTCCCCCCCCCCCCCTACCTTATGATGTTTATGCATAAAAATTGTGATTTTAAGTTATAGAATTCACCTTTGGAGAAATCTTGCAGAAAGAATCGTGTTTTCGGTAGAAAATAAATTTTCCCTCCCAAAAACTCACCCAAATAGAATTAAAGCTGTAAAAATCAATAATCAAATAGTTCAAAAGAATTTTCCCATAATTTATTTCATAGAAATCAGTTTAGAAATCGAAAGAGAATAAAAACTTACGATTACAGTCACGAAATTGCAAAACGGAAAGGTGTTTTCAATATTTTGGTAGAGAGAAATATTTTGAGAGAATTTTTTGCCAAGACACAAGAAGAATAACAAAATGGCTGCTGAAAGCCCTTGTTTGGCCAAAATTTAGAATAAATATTAGGGTTGGAGTGGAATTTTCGCTAATACCCTTAATGAATTAGGTTAGGAGGATTTTGGTGTAGTGGGCTTTTGGGTATTTGGGGCTTTCCTTTAAATTTTTGGCTGTATAAGAATTAAAATAAAAAGAATATTTTTCTTATTAATTTTGGAACATTTCCCTCAAAAATATTTATTTTAAAATATTTTAAAAATACCCATAAAATTATTTTACGCTTAAAAATTGTCTTATGCATGAAAATTCGTTTTATTTAAAATAAATTCTTTTATGCAAATGCACTTCATGTAAATCATTTATTTCACAATAGCAACACATATTATGCATATTAAAATTAATTTAATATGCCACATACTCATCAATCACTTAGATCATAAATTTTCACACAAGCACACACTTAACCTTATTAGTTCTAAATCAAGCAATTTATCACAAAAATTCCTAGGGTAGGTGTGGGTTGTTACAGATGATTACCCACACCGGCATGAGGATTTCTACATATAGGGTTAGAGGTACCATAGCTAGAGCTAATGGTATCCATATATAACAATAACACTTAAGGCAACAATAACATATACCACAATAACAGTAGCAGTTTAACTTTTTGAACAAATAACACAATAATAGTGTAGTTATAGAAAGAAAATAGGTAAGGTATAATTTCAAAAGGTTTTTCATATCATTGATTAAAAATTATTTACTTCAGGACCAATTGTCCTTTAGCAACCCAAGCTTAATAAAGAAATCACATAATCAAATTTAAAATGAAAGTGAACTAAGGTTTCAAGAATCTCAAAGGTTCCCATTAACTTAATCATGATAGCTTGTACTTATAACAATAGCATAATGTTCACTCACTTTATGGTTCCTTCACTCCTAGTACTCGTAGCCCTTGAACCTCTAAAACTCCTCAAGCTCTAACATAATATTTAATTCAATACTTGGTATATATTTAATCATCATGTTGTCCTATCCCATAACTACCCTATGCACATATAACATTCGCATACACTTAGAGTTGCACATAGATGTGCACACATCACTTGCACATAACATTTTGAATTTAAAAATCTCTCCCATTTAGTCTTCGTAGGCTCACATGAAAACACATTATAATTCATACCAATACTTTTCTCAAGTTAAACACAATGTCATGATCTCAATATCAATTCACTTAACAATAGCCTTTCAAGTGTCATGCCTATCTCTTATGACCAATTCATTCAATCAATCTCTTCATCAATTCAAGATAATTAATTCATTATTAACTTATCATAAATCTCATTTCCATATTACTTAATCACAACATAAGGTTAAGATACTTTAAGTATATCAATTTGCCTCTAACCTTGCCTAGAGTCATTCCTTCAACCAATATGCAATTTAAGCATTTATTATTTATTCATATATGTCAATAATCATTAAAATACATTAAATAAAAATTGTAGACATTGGGATAAAAATTCCCAAGTAGGCTGAATACACTATTAAAGAGAAAAACTGAATTTTTCTTACTTTTTGCACTTTCAATCTATTACAGTAATATGTAGAAACATGGTTTGAACCAAGATTATTCATGTAATCACAATAAAAATCATTTTAGAACATGATCATGTAGGAATTGGCACCTATATGGATCCATATGCATGAAAATTTCCAACATTAGGTTTTAGGATGAAAAACTATGAGTTTTCTTATTGCCAGTACTTTTCGATAATTACAGTAATATGTAAACATGTGATTTAAACCATTATTTTTCATTCAATCATAACAAACATTAGTTTAGAATTCATGTACACATAAATTGGTAGCCATAGACATCTCTCATGCATGAAAATTCCAAATTTAGGGTTTAGAGTGAAAATCATGAGCTTTCTTGCTTTCTACGCTTTTCGTTCATTACAGTAATATATAAACACATGATTCAAACTATTATTTCTCATCCAAACATAACAAAAATTAATATAGAATTCCAAAAAACACAATTGATAGCAATTATGAAATCATAGAATTTTCCAACTTTCAAATTCTAAGACGAAAACCTTGATTTCCTTATTTTTCAAAAATATTCGATCATTATAGTAACATACAGAAATATGATTTAATTCAATTTTTTTGTCTAAACACATCAAAAATCCATTTAGAATACACATATGGAGAAATCCCCCCCCCCCCCTTCTTTTGTAGTGTTTATGCATGAAAATTTTCACTTTTGAGTTGTAAGATTCACCTTTAGAGAAATTGCGTAGAGAGGTTGGTGTTTTCAGTGGAAAATTTGGTTTCTCTCTCAAGAATTCACCTAGGCTGAATTTAATTAATAAAAATCAGTAAATATTCAATTTAAAATAATTTTCCCATAATTAGTTTCATAAAAATCAAATAGCAAATTGAAAGGAAAGGAAAAACTTACGAAACGGTCACGAAATTGCAAAGTTTGAAGGTATTTTGTGAATTTCAGTAGAGAGAATAATATTGAGAGAATTTTTCTATCAAAATAATGAAATAATAGAATGGTGGCTACTAGAAAACAAGGGCTAGCCAAAATTCTTATTTTATATGTAGGGTTTTGGGCAATTTCCAAGATTACCCTTAATGAGCTAGGCTTGAAGTGTTTTGGTATAGTGGGCTTTTGGATATTTTGGCTTTTTCTTTAATTTTAGGGCTGATTATAGGTAAATAAAAATAAAATATTTTTTTATTATTTTCAAAATTTCCCCTAAAATATTTATTTAAAAATATTTTTAAAATGCTCATAAAAATTATTTTATGCTTAAAAATCGACTTGTGCATGAAAATTCAATTTATGTAAAATAAATACTTTTTTGCTTATGCATTTCATTTAAATCACTTACTTCATTATAATAATTCATATTAGGCATATTAGAGCTAATCTAACATGTCAAATACTCATCAATCACATACCATACAAATTCGCATAATAGCACACACTTAGCCTTAATAGTTCTAAGTCAAGCAAATGGTCATGAAAACTCCTAGGGTGAGTGTGGATTGTTACATTCTCCCCCCTTAAAAATATTCATCCTTGAATTTTCAAATCTAATAGCACAACACACTCTGCTTAACTTCTCCACCGTGCTTCTATTACGCCATTCAAACACAATATCTAACTACAATTATCATATCCAATATAGTAAGGCACACACTCACAATCTATCAAAAATCACGCTAATAAACCTTTAACTTAAACTACACCTATGTTAATCTCTTATTCAAACAAATCTTTGAACTAATACTTAATAATTTTGTATCCCTTAACCTTAAACAAAAGTAATAGAACCTTTAATTTCACCTTCAATCAAATATAATCTCAAGCATTTCTTTTGCTCATATCTCTATTAATATTGACATATTTACTAAAACCTTAATCACCTCTTGCAGTCATTATTTATGACATTAGTCATATATAAGAATTCAATAGCTAATTCCAAATTAATAACTCCAATTGATATTCGATAATTCTCTTTCCATATTACTAATTATTACTTAGTCTATTATAACCTCAATAAATATTTTCGTGTTTAATACCTTGCTAAGATTACAATTTCTACACTCCCTTCATTCATCAATTAAAACATATTTATACTTAACAAACATTCCTATATATATCATATCCCAAATGAACTTGCATTCTATCAATTTATAATCCTAATAAACTTCTTATAACTATTTCAGACTTACTCTCTTTCTGCATAATATATACATCATTATCATGACTTAATTACCTAATGCCTCATAATTTTTATACATTTTGCTTGTAATATAATCTCACTTTAGTTTTTCCACTTATGTCTTGCTATACTTCACATTCCTAATCATTAGTTTATCCATATTAAAAAAATAAACCTTCCAATACCATTGATATTTAATGAAATCTTTATGCAACTCTTATATCTTTCCAAATCTATGACATTCTAGGTTATCTTAATAAAATTCTTTCCGTACTAAAGATCACTACCAAATTTTCCAATAACCTCAATTGAACATTATTGTATCTAATGCCTTAAAACATTTCCCATCCAGAGGACTCAAATCCCATTCAGGTATATTCAAAATTATTTAATTCTCAAAACTATATAGAATCATTTGTAAGAATCAAAATACTTTTATCCCCGCATATAACATGCAACGTTAATGCAATGCTTGATGCGATTCATGGTGTATGATTGGTGATGTATAATTCTACAAAGCAAAACTCGATGCATATAGACAGACACACTAGGCACAAGTACATAATCAAATCAAATTTAGAACATTTTATCTTAAACTCATTTAAAATTTTAAATTAAATCATTTTATACCCTTATAGACCTAGTCCTCATAGATCCTCAAATTTACAGTTTGTACAGCCTTAACATCTATTATTTTATAAAAATTCAAATCCTTATACTATGATCACAGCCTATATAGTCAAAGGAATCTCATCATTAAAGAATCTCTACTAGCATCATACTTATCCTTTTATCATCATTACAAGTTTGAGAATACTTATCCTTTTCTATCTCCCCCTCTTAAAAGAAATTCATCCTCAAATTTCAATACTTACTCACATTTTCCTAAAAAACTGGGGATGCCTCTACTGCATCCCTACCTTAGCTTCCTATGTACACTCATCCATTCCATGATTATGCTAATGGATCTTAATCATAGGTATCTTCTTCATACAAAACTTTCTCCCTTTCTTAATTTGAAATTCTACTTGCTTTACTCTATAGTCAATATAAGCTTCATGCTCATATAGCCAATCTACTCTTAAGATCACACCAAATTCTAATACTTCAAATTCTAATAACTCCACTGGAAGTTTTCATCCATCAATATCTACCTCACAGTCCTTAAACATATACTTTACTTCCATCATTACTCCCAAAAGAGTTGATACTACCTAGGTTCATGAATTGATTCCGCATTTCTACCTAAACTCTTAGCAAAACATGGAGATACAAATGAATGCATAGCACCAGAATCAATCAAGCATCTTGCACTAGAATTTTCAATGGGAATGATGCCTTCTTCTCTTGAATCACACTAGATTAATATTCTTCCTTTGACTACAATTGATATTTATATCAGTGACAAAGAAATCCCTAGCATTCTTGTTGTTCTAGTCTATATGGTAGCATCTAAGTCATAATTTCCTTAATGTACCTCACTTACTTCCTACCGCATACTTATGTAATTGATTCATTCCATTCTCCTACTGATCATTACTAAATATCATTTCTCTTCTTATTGTATCAATCAAAATTATTATTTAATAACTCCATGAAATTCATAAGGTAAACCATTATAATATGTAAGCATTTCATACCTCTTAACATTATATCTACCAATCATTAATCTCAGTTGGATCAAAACTTAGGCAACTTCTCTTTCTAACTCACTTAACCCCATTATTAAAATATCATACTTAGCATGCATTTAACATTAACACTTATCATATAATATAACATCACAGGACATATATCACCTAGCATATATCACATATCATGGCATGTATTAAGTATCCTAATCATGTAACACATAACTTATAGCATAATCAGCTCTTATATCATCTAAAGTCAATCATTTCATAGAATCAATCCATACTAAGTTACTAAGCAATCAAACAATATTATTCATATCATATAAGTCCTATGCCCCTAAGCTAATTGTTACCATTTACTAGCGGGAGTCTCAATTATGTCTCTTATTCTTGGCTCCTTGCCCTTGAGGTTACAATGGTCTAAATGGTAGAGGCACCGAGGTCACATTTCCTGAATTTTCCTTTTATGGGCAATCTTTGCAAAAATGGCCCATCTGACCACATTTGAGACATACACCAAAGGCTTTCCAGCAAATTCTAGAATGCTTCTTGCTTGTCACATCCCAACTTTAGAGATATGACAGTCCTAGAACATGGGAAGACATAAGGTCACCCATGCCCATAGAACCCACTTATATATAAACAAATCATGCTTACGATCTTACCAAACCTCTTACAATAACTCATTCAAAACATTTAGATGAATACCATAATTTGCGGAAGACTTAGAGTAAATCGTTACATATAAAATCCATAAGGAAAATAATATAAATCTCTATAAGTATCAATTAACATTCCCGGAGCATCTAAAGACAAGACTTCATAAATATAGTATTATTGATAACTCGGACAAGGAATTCCTCAAGCGAAGTAAAATGCTTGAGCCATCACCTTGCCTCCTCACATTTGCTCACCTGGAACCATGCAAGGAAAAGGGGTGAGATAGATGATCTCAATGAGTAAACGTAAAGGCACATACATTATCACATATTCCTTTGAAAGGAAACACATAGCTTATACACGTAGTTCATAGTTTATAACTCATGAATCAGGTTGCAATTTTGCGAGGGTTCAATTGGGCAAGTTTGCAAAAATCACACATATAACACGTAGAGTGAAGGCTACTGCAATAATCACTCGAACACATAGAGTGAAGGCTATTGCCATAATCACTCGAACACATATCACATAGAGTGGAGGCTATTGCCATAATCACTCGAACACATAGCCGATGACTACTCGCATTGGTATGAGTAGCACATAGTCGATGATTACTCGCATCGGTATGAGAAGCACATAGCCGATGATTACCCGCATTGGTACGAGAAGCATATAGCCGATGATTACCCGCATCGGTACGAATAGCACATAGCCGATGATTACTCGCATCGGTACGAGGATTTCTGCATACAAGGTAAAAGGTACCATAACTAGAGCTATTGGTAAACACAATTAACAATATCACATAAAGCAACAATAAAATGTATTTCAATAATAATGGTGGTTTAGCTTTCAACAATGATATATGAAAGTGTAGTTCCAGAAAGAATACAAGTTAGGGTGTTAATCACAAGAAGTTCTCATTGGATGGCAAAATAGTTTTGGACCAAATGTCCCTTGGCAACCCAAGCTTGACAAAGAAATCATATAATAATATTTAAAATGGAAAGAACTTGGGTTTCAAAGATCACAAAGGTTCACATTCAATATCACATTCTCATAACATAACATAATGTTGTTCACATTTGTAACAAGAACATTGTGTTTACTCACCTTGGGGTTCCTTTGCTCCTAGTACATGTAGTCCCCTTTGCACTTCTAAAGCTTCTCAAACTCTAACATAATATTTGATTTAATACTTAGTATTTATTTACTCATGACGCTCCTATCCCATAATTACCCCATGCATATATAGCATACACATACACTTAGAGTCCACACATAGGTGTACTCATCATTTGCACATAATACATTGACTTTAAAAGTCTTGCACACTTAGGCCTTATAGGCTCTCATGATATCACATTATAATCACATCAATACCTTTTTAAGGTCATCACAATATCATTATCTCAATATCAGTTCACTTATCAATTATCTTAGTTCACTTTACACTTCCATACATGTCAACTTAACAATTAATCCTTCAAACATCATGCTTAACTCTTATGATCCCTTTCACTTCATTAACTCATAACCATATATTCATCATAAGTCATCATGACATCTAGTTTCTAATTCCTCAATCACATTTTCATTCTAATCACAATACAAGATTAAGATACTGTAAGTATACCTTAAGTATACCATAACGCATTTAAGCTCATCTAGGACCATACCTTCAATTAACATGTAATTTTATCATTTATTATACATAAATACATGTCAACAATCATCAAAAAATATCACATTAAATTTATAAACATTTGGACAAAATTGTTCATTTAGGCCGAATGCATCATTAGTGTAAAAACCAATTTCTTCTCCTTTTCGTGCTTTCCGTCTATTTCATAAATATGTAAAAACATGGTTTTAACTAAGATCTTTCATGTATTCATAACAAAAATCATTCTAGAATATAAATTCATAGGAATCGGCCACTATTGGTGTTATTAATATATAAAAATTCAATCTTTGGCATTAGAGTGCATAAAACCACAAGTTTTCTTATTTTCGGTATTTTCCGGTCATTTTAGAAATATGCAAACAAGTTGTGTAAACCATTATTTTTCATTCAATCATTGAAAATATTAGTTTAGAACACATTATCTCACAAATCGGCAGCCATAGGTAAGGTTTATACAAAAAAAATTCCAAGTTCAAAGGCTTAGGTGAAAATCATGAGTTTCCGCGCTTTTCGCGCATTTCGTTTATTTCAGCGATAAACAGACACATGATTCAAATTATTATTTTTCATCTAAACAAAACAAATATTATATTAGAACACCCATACATACAAATCGATAGCCATATATTCATGAAAGAATAAAATTTTCCAACTTCTAAGTTCTAACACGAAAACCTAGAATTTCTTTGTTTTTTGAAACTTTTCGGTCATCGCAGAAATATGCAGAAATATTATTTAATCCAATGTTTTTCATCAAAACAAATCAAAAATCAGTTTAGAATATATCCATGCACAAATTGCCCCCCCTCCCCACTTATGATGTTTATACAATAAAATTGTGATTTTAAGTTATAGAATTCACCTTTGGAAAAATCTTGCGGAAAGAATCGTGTTTTTGGTGGAAAATAAATTTTCTCACCCAAGAATTCACTCAAACAGAATTGAATCTGTAGAAATAAGTAATCAAACAGGTCAAAATAATTTTCCCATAATTTATTTCATAGAAAACAGTTTAGAAATCAAAAGAGAATAAAAACTTACGATTACGGTCACGAAATCGCGAAACGGTAAGGTGTTTTCAATATTTCGGTGGAGAGAAATATTCTCAGAAAATTTTTGGCCAAGATACAGAAAGAATAAGAGAATGGCTGCTGGAAACCCTTGTTGGCCAAAATTTAGAATAAATATTAGGGTTGGAGTGGAATTTCCACTTTTACCCTTAATGAATTAGGTTAGGAGCATTTTTGTGTAGTGGGCTTTTGGGTATTTGGGCCTTCCCTTTAAATTTTCGGCTGAAATAGAATAAAAATAAAAAGAATATTTTTCTTATTAATTTTGGAACATTTCCCTCAAAAATATTTTAAAAATACCCATAAAATTATTTTATGCTTAAAAATTGTCTTTTTACATGAAAATTCATTTTATGAAAAATAAATTATTTCATACTAATGCATTTTATTGAAATCATTTATTTCACAATAATAATTCATATTAGGCATATTAAAATTAATTTAACATGCCCCAAACTCATGAATCACTTCACACATGAATTTTCATATAGTCTCACAATTTGTCACAATAAGCCTAAATTCAAATAATTTGTGACTAAAACTCTTAGGGTATATGTGGGTTGTTACATTGCCGTAATGGCCATAGGAATGAAGCTGCTTTGACTGACCATTGTTCCTTCTAGGTGTTGAAGTTGTAAGTGAAAATTCCTTTCCTACACCTCCTCCTCCCCTTCTATATTGGCCTTTGGGAGCCTTGCTCTTATGCCTACTCTTCTGTTCACATTTAGCACACTCAACTCTCTTAGCCTTATGCCTCTTCTCTACATCCCTTCTCAGAGCATATACTAGGGACCTAAGACATTAATTTTTTCCCATCATTTTCGAACAATGTCTTTCAAACCTCTGCATCTTACTTTGAATCCATTTATAACCTAAACACTCCATGGGGTCCTCCTCGTCAACTGTCTTTCTCTCTTCAAGTGGATCACAAGTATGGCCTTCTAGAACATCTCTCGCCATGTCCTCTTATAGGCCACACGAAGTGCTACAGGTCACAGTCCTCGAGTAGGGATAATCTTCTTGGTCATCTACTAAAAGAATGGTAAGGCAAACAAGCAAACAATAACAAAGAATACTATAATTTATTAGGATTTTCGCAGAACTATGCTAATGATAGACTGTAAATGACATGATAGTTCCTATACTCTAGGATTATACTTAACCAATCCCATAACTAGACAAGTGTAAATTAGACACTTTTTAAAAACTTGGCTCTGATACCAACTTTGTCACATCCCAATTCTAGGAGACATGACAATCCTAGAAGATGAGGAGACATAAGGTCACCCACATCTATAGAACCCATATATACTTATACAAATCATGCCTAAGATCATACCAAAACCCCATGTACTAACTTAAATGTCCAAAAATATAGGAAACTTCAATATGCGAAAAAATAGTTTAACAAAATACCTTTAAAACATTTCATAAGAAAATAACATTTAAGGTCTTAAAATAAATCATCAATGGTTAATATCCCAAAGTAAACTCCCGGACCATCTATGAGTAACTCTTTATAACATAGTATAATTAAAGATTTGGACAAGGAATCCCTGAAGTAAAGTAGGATGCTTAAGTCATCACTTTGCCTCCTCATATTGCTCATCTGGATTCACATAAGAGAGGAGTGAGATAGATGATCTCAATGAGTAAACAATATAGCATTTATGATATCATAAATCCCATTTTTTAAAGAAAGCCCATTTCATATAACACATAGTTCATGATTCACAAATCATGGTTTCACAGTTTCAATTTAGCAAGATTTTCACTTTAACAGGTTTGCAAAAATCACACTTATAGCACTTATCACCCAATAAGAGTAAATGACTATGCTAACTCATTCACTCAAGGCAGAGGTGGCCTCATACCAAATTCCAACTCCTAATCCAATAACTTATAAAGTCATGAAATTGATTAAGCTCTATGGCTAGAACTACCCCTTATAGCTGAGGTGGATGCACAACCCCTATCATCGGGTTAAGATCATGTGCATAGATTTTGATGATTACCTGCATCGACATGAGGATTTCTGCACATAGGGTTAGAGGTATCATAGCTAGAGCTAATGGTATTCACATATAATAATAACACTTAAGGCAACTATAACATGTACCACAATAACAATAGCAATTTAACTTTTTGAAAAAAGGACACAATAATAGTGTAGTTCCAGAAAGAAAATAGGTAAGGTACAATTTCAAATGGTTTTTCATATCATTGATTAAACATTATTTGGTTCTAGACCAATTGTCCTTTGGTAATCCAAGCTTAACAAAGAAATCACATAATCAAATTTAAAATGAAAGTGAACTTTGGTTTCAAGAATCTCAAAGGTTCCCATTAACTTAATCATGATAACTCGTATTTGTAACAATAGCATAATGCTTACTCACCTTGTGGTTCCTTTGCTCCCAGTACTTGTAGTGCTTGAACCTCTAAAACTCCTCAAGCTCTAACGTATTATTTAATTCAATAGTTAGTATATATTTAATCATCTTTCTATCCTATCCCTTAACTACCCAATGCACATATAACATTCGCATACACTTAGAGTTACACATATATGTGCACTCATCACTTATACATAACATTTTGACTTTAAAAGTCTTGCCCATTTAGCCTTTGTAGCGTAACATGAAAACACATTATAATTCATGCCAATACTTTTCTCAAGTCAAACACAATGTCATGATCTCAATATCAATTCACTTAACAGTTCCATATATATATCAATTTAACAATAGCCTTTCAAGTGTTATACCTATTTCTTATGACTAATTCCTTCAATCAATCTCTTCAGTAATTCAAGATCATTAATTCATTATTAACTCATCATAAATCCCATTTCCATATTACTCAATCACATTAACATTTTAATCATAATATAAGGTTAAGATACCTTAAGTATACTAATTTGCCTTTAGGCTTATCTAGAGTCATTCCTTCAACCAATATGAAATTTAACTATTTATCATTCATTCATATATGTCAATAATCATTAAAATACATTACATAAAAATTATAGATATTGGGATAAAAATTCCCATGCAGGCCTAATACACTATTAAAGAGAAAACTTGAATTTTTCTTACTTTTCGTACTTTCTGTCTATTACAGTAATATGCAGAAATATGGTTTGAACTAAGATTTTTCATGTAATCACAACAAAAATCATTTTAGAAAATGATCATGTAGTAATCGGCACCTATATAGATCCATATGCATGAAAATTTCTAACTTTAGGTTTTAGGATGAAAAACCATGAGTTTTCTTATTTTCGGTACTTTTTGGTCATTACAATAATATGTAAACACTTTATTTAAACCATTATTTTTAATTCAATCATAAGAAATATCAGTTTAGAATTCATATACACAAAAATTGGTGGCCATAGATATCTTTCATACATGAAAATTCCAAGTTTAGTGTCTAGAGTGAAAATCATGAGCTTTCTTACTTTCCATGCTTTCCATTCATTACAATGATATATAAACACATGATTCAAACCATATTTCTCATCCAAACAAAACAAAAATTAATTTGGAATTCCAAAACACACCAATCAATGGCAATTCAATTGTGAAATTAAAGAATTTTCCAACTTTCAAATTTTAGGACTAAAACCTTGAATTTCCTTGTTTTCCGAAACTTTTCGGTCATTACAATAATATGCAGAAATATGATTTGATTCAATATTTTTTGTCTAAACATAATAAAATTTCATTTAGAATACAAATATATAGAAATCCTCCCCCCCGTAATATTTATGCATGAAAATTTTCAATTTTGAGTTGTAGGATTCACCTTTGCAGAAATTGCATAGAGAGATTGGTGTTTTCGGTAGAAAAATTAGTTTCTCTCTCAAAAATTCACCTAGTTCAAATTTAATCAATAAAAATAAGTAAATATTCAATTCAAAATAATTTTCCCATAATTAGTTTCATAAGAATCAAATAGCAAATTGAAGGAAAGTAAAAACTTATGAAATAGTCGTGAAATCGCAAAGTTTGAAGGTATTTTGTGAATATCAATAGAGAAAATAATTTTGAGAGAATTTTTTTTATCAAAATAATGAAATAACATAATAGTGGCTGCTAAAAAAAAGGGCTAGCCAAAATTCTTATTATATATGTAGAATTTTGGGCAATTTCCAAGATTCCCTTAATGAGCTAGGTTAGGAGTGTTTTAGTGTTATGGGGTTTTGGATATTTGGGTTTTTTATTTAATTTTGGGGCTGACTATAGGTAAATAAAAATAAATTTTTTTATTATTTTCCTTAAAATTTCCCCTAAAAAAATTATTTAAAAATATTTTAAAAATGCTCATAAAAATTTTTTTATGCTTGAAAATTGCTTTGTGCATGAAAATTCAATTTATGTGAAATAAATATTTTTATGCTTATGCATTTCATATAAATCACTTCATTATAATATTTTTATGCTTATGCATTTCATATTAGGCATATTAGAGCTAATCTAACATGCCACATACCCATTAATCACATATCACACAAATTCCCATAACAGCACACACTTGGCCTTAATAGTTCTAAGTCAAGTAAATGGTCATGAAAACTCCTAGGGTAGGTGTGGGTTGTTATAGTCCAACTTGCTGAATCAACTCACAAAATGGAATCCCACCTATCTCCTCTAAAACACCTTTACCCCTAACTCCTTCTAAAGATTATTCATCCTAGGCATATTATTATCAAATTCTTTGACAAAATCTTAAGGATTAGGCATGTCAACAGAACGAAGGCCCATTATCATCAAAACCTAAGTTTCTTGGCTAAACTGCCTTCTTTTGCAATACTTGTAGACTCTTTTAAACTCAAGGTCTATTTATCAAGATTGGCTCAACAAATGAATCCACTATCCCAGACACTGTATTGCGTCAATCGTTTTTTCTCAAATCTTACAACATGAATTTTCAAAGTGACAATTCTTTGTCTAATCTAGAACCTAACACAACCTAAGCTAACATCTCATAGTCAGTCTATCCTTCTAAAGACCTACCTGACCTACCCTCCCAATGACCAATCCTTAGCTAAGGCCTTTCCTTACAAAGACTAATCCTCAACATAACATTCCGTGGGCAAATCGAGTCAAGCCACCCATGTTGACATTCCCACACCTTTATCTTTCAGAGACATAACCTTCCCAAAATCATACAACACCAAAGTTGAATAGATAGCTTTGATCCCAATTTTTCCCAACATCAACCCAATCTTCCTAACACCAAAACCAAATAGATAGCTTTGATCCTAATCCTTCTAACATCAAAGCCAAATAGATAGCTTTGATCCTAATCCTCCTAACACCAAAGCTGAACTGATAGCTTTGATCCTAATCCTCCCAAGCACCAAAGCTTAATAGATAGCTTTGATCACAATCCTTCAATCATTAAGGTCGAACAAATAACTTTGATCCCAATCCTTCCCACATCAAGGTCGAACAAATAGCTTTGATCCTAATCCTCCTAAACACTAAAGCTAAATAGATATCTTTAATCCCAATCCTCCCAAACATTAAGGCCAAATGGATAACTTGGATCACAATCTCCCTAATGTGAGGCCTCACTCGAGCACTGATATGATCTGCCAAAGGGAATCAAAATGCTCATTTGGGAAAGAAATCATGACGAAGCCTTCGGGCTTATCTGTGATAGGTTTGAAAATTATTTCTTAGAGTCGCCACCTTAATTTATTTTTACTTGGGAAAATATAATGAAAAAACCCATTTGACTTCAATTATTACCCTAAGGAAAAAGATTACTAGCCTCAAAACTAAAAAGGATTTGGGGACTAGGTTTTCGGTTTATTTTAACAAAATAGGTTTGGCCAATGAATATAAGAGTGACTTAAAATATATTTCATGAACAAATTAAAATGCATGAACAATTTATAATATGCATAATCATTCATCTATTCAACAATAAAGTAAAAACACAGTTAAGGTTCAAAATAAGAGAAAGTTAATATTACTAGAAAATCCCAAACTTAGGGGATATCTTCTCTAGCCCTTATGGGTTATAGGGAAGTCACATATTCCCCAAACTAAACCTAATATCAAAGTAAAGAAAAGTAAAATAAAGCAAGTGAAGAAGGTAATAAGGGTGAGAGTTGGTTAGTTTTAATTAGATTCGATGCCTGAACCAAGCATGCCTGCGTATCCCTTTGAATGGAAATCAGAATCCACACAGTTCTCCCTTCTTGCGAAGGGGTTAGTTCAGCCTAGCCACTTTATCATGTTTTGATTGATTGATTAAAAGAGGGTTGAGTTAATTAGTTAATTTAATTGATTACTGAGTTGATTAGCTAGCAACCTAGATGAATCAATTTAATTAACTAACTAAAAGAGGCAAGAAAATTTAGACAATAGAAAATTAAAGAAAAATGAAGCTTACCTTAGATGGTGGGTGACGACTGGCCTTAGACGACGGGTGGCGGCTGGCTTAGGATGGCAAATGGTTGATAGCCTCATATGGCAGGTAGCGGCTAGGTTCAATGGCAAGCAACGGCTGACCTTAAATGGCAAGTAGCAGCTAGCTTTGAATGGCAGACAGCGGCCGGCCTCATATGGTAGGCGGTAGATAGCCTCAAATTGCAAGTGACGACTAACCTTGGATTAGAGAAAAGAGCCTTGGGCAATAAACTTTCCTCGAATAAGTGGACGAAAAGCCTTTAACTAGTCGAGTAGGAATCAAGGAGAAGCCCCCCAACTTGCTTTGTGAAGCAAGGAGCAAATGCAA
This sequence comes from Reutealis trisperma, assembly GCA_947687605.1. Lineage (NCBI taxonomy): Eukaryota > Viridiplantae > Streptophyta > Magnoliopsida > Malpighiales > Euphorbiaceae > Reutealis > Reutealis trisperma. Next base: position 425,885 of record CANTUT010000701.1, on the reverse strand, counting down.
AGCGGTTTGCTTGAAGTAATGCTTTTCAAGCTCTAGAGGTTGGTGTTTTGAAGTGTGGAGAGGCCCTCTATATATAGGGAGAGGATTGGAGCACATAAGGCATCAAATTTCAATGTGGGATTGCAAAAAATAGGGCTTTTGCTAGAGTTGCCACAGAGAGCTTTACAGCACTATAAAGCTCTATGCGACAGCGCCGGCAAAGGCCTCTATGATAATGCTATAAACCTTTGCGGCAATGGGCCTGTTTTGGCCTATTTTGCCATTTTTGCCCATTCTTGCTCATTTCTCATCCGTTTTTCATTATTCTAGTTGTGTTGTACTCGTTACTCAGTCTCAAATTATTTAAAAAGGTTCAAATGTCAAAAAGTAATGTTTTAATTTTCCCATTTTGAGAGTTTTTGACTTCTGAAGGTTTGTTTATTGAGCCTAAGTGCTTCAAAGGTTCAAACACATATTAGAAAGTGCAAAATTAGGGGTTCACAGCTGCCCTCTCATCAGAATTATCTTTGTTAGAAAGGTCATTCTGATGAAGGTGAACTAGGGAATGGGAAATGGTGAAAATAACCAAATTAATATCTATATCAAAGTTTAGATATTTGGGTGAGAGGTGTGATTGAATTTTAAAGAAGATGCCCCCAGTATATTTAGGAGATTTGGTGGCTAGTAATTCTTAGTTGTTGTCCTTTCTAGTAGGAGCTAAAAGATGCTTTTGTCTGGTAGGAATGGTAATCTTATCTATTAGGAAAGAAAGCGACCTTGTCTGGTAGGAATCAAAAAATAGTGATCCTATTTGGTAGGAATGATGATGATGATCCTGTCTGGTAAGAAAGAAGACAAAGTGGTGATCCTATCGTGTAGGAAAGAAGGCGACGATCCTATATGATAAGAATGAAGGTGACCATGTCTACTAGGAATCAACAAAATGGTGATCCTATCTGGTAGGAATAAAGGCGAAGTTGTGATCCTATCTAGTAGGAATGATGATCCTGTTTGGTAGGAAAGAAGGTGACGATCCTGTCTGGTTGGAATAAAGGCGACCTTGTATGGTAGGAATTGATAAAGTGGTGATCCTATTTGGTAGGATTCAACGAAGTGGTGATCTTGTTTAGTAGGATTGAAGTCGATGATCCTGTCTGGTAGGAATGAAGGCAACCCTGTATGGTAGGAATTGATGAAGTGGTGACCATGTTTAGTAGGAATGATGATAATGATCCTATCAGGTAGGATTGAAGGCAATGATCCTGTCTGATAGGAATGAAGGTGACCTTAGTTTTTGGTTGATTGGTTAGCCCAGAAGTAAAGATGGGCATGTCAAGTATGAGATTAGTTGGTTAATGGCTATCAGTTTGACTTAGGAAAAAATCATTCTAGAAATTCAAGCAAGGTGTGGTCTTGGAAAAGATTAGGCTATTCAATTTAGATAGATCCAACTTTGGAGAAGATTTGGTTTGTGGCTGAATTAGAGAACTTGATCAAGAGGGTTAGGACTTTAGAGATGAGATTGGAAGGTTTAGAGAAGGTTAGCTTATGGGGCTTATCCTCAGACAAGTTCACATAGAAGGCTTAGTCAAGTTTGGCACTTTGGCTTGGTCAAGTTACAACCTTTGGGGAGTTTATTTGAAAGACTCAGTCAAGATCTGCCTTAGTATTAGTTAGGTCTGGCTTAGAGGAAAGGTCAGGCTAGGACACTAACTCAGGAAGGCTTGGTTATGTGTTGGCTTTTGAAGAGATTAGGGTTTTTTGGGAGTGGGCTCTATGGTAAAAAGCTTTCAGGTTTAGGCTTCATGGTGAAGGCTTTTTGTTTTGGGCTTCATGGTGAAAGCTTTTAGGCTTGGGCTTCATGGTAAAGGCTTTTGGGCTTAGGTTTCATGGTGAAGGTTTTTTGGGAGTGGTTTTTTATGGTGAATCTTTTTAGGCTTAATATGAAGGCTTTTTGGCTTAGGCTTCATAGTGAAGGCTTTTTGGGAGTGGTTTTTTATGGTGAATGCTTTTTAGGCTTCATGGTAAAGGCTTTTGGGCTTAGGCTTCAGGGTGAAGGCTTGAAGGCTTTGTCAGCTTAGGCTTTTCTACAAGGGTGCTTTGGACCTCTTTGGAAGATGGTTGACTTTACCTTAAATATAGTGCTCTAGGTTTTAGTCATTCGGATACCGCAGGCTCATTGATAGGGGCTTGCCCTTTATCATGGTTGCATCAGATTTTCAATGCCTATTAGTTGGCAAGCTTTGACTTGGTTGGACTTTATAAGTGATGTAATTTGCCAAGGAGGTTTGGTCTTTTCAAGGATGATGAGATTTTGCCAATGAGACATGGAATGACTCGATTTTGAGTGGTATGAGCCCTTTTTAAGCTTTGCAAGACATGACTTGATTTTGGTTGTGCTAAACAAAAGTGGTTAAGGATGATGAGTCTTGGAAGACTTAGGATCTTTGGTTTTGCCCATGGGCTTGGCCCTTAAAAGATGATAAGACTTTTCCAAGGAAAGGGTGGTACAAGGCTTGAGTTATATGGTTTAAGCTTGAAAGATTGCTATGATTTTTCCAACGACGCTTAGGATTGTGCATTCTGAAGTTTGGGAATGGTTCAAATATGGGTTGGAAATTCTAAAAAGGATTAGGGAGGTTGTATGATTTTGCTATTTATACCATGATTCATGGAAAAAGAACAAGCCAAGTTAATGTTGTCATTTTGGGATTGAAGAGACATTTAGGGTGACACTTTATTGGCTTGAGTGTAGATGACAAACTCGATGAAAGGAGATACCCCAAGGAGTGACTAAAAGACTAATGAAAAGAGACAACTTAGGGATCATGGTCCCAATGAAAGATAGGAATGTGATAGACTAGCAATGTGAGAGATTGTGCCTAAGCTCTTTGAGCTAATCGACGAGATGGATTAACAAAAGATGATGACGACCTAGAAGGATATGCCCCTACTGTGAGATAAGGGCATAAAAGACAATATCCCTTTAGAGAATGAGCCTTTAGTGAGGAAGGATGACTTTGAAGACATAAGATGAGACGGATTGATTGAGGACTACTTTGGACATAAAGAAGATGATTGGGATGAGCTTTATATCTCTCTAATTTTTTTAGCTTTAACTTTTGCCAAAGCCGCCCTTTTGGGTTTTCAACTTAGCAAGCTTGGATTAATGAAATTTGGGAGAAAACATTCCACCATGCTTTGCTACTTTTCTTCACTTTTAAGGGCTCTAACCTTTAAATTTTGGATTTAATGGACCTATGGCCCCTTGTTGAGGTATATTGTTTGATTTTGTGCTTTAACTATTTGATGAGAGGTCTATTTCTTGACCTTCTTTGGTTAGGAGCTAGCAAAGCAATTATTGATGGCACCTCAATTCTAAACATATGCTAGTGTGGTGGATTTAATTGACTGTTCATTTCTCTTTTTCTCTCTCTTTTTTTAATTCATTCTTTTTCTCTCTCTTTTTTTTCTCTCTTTTTTTTTCTTCTTTTTTTTTTCATTTTTTTCATTTTTTTTCTTTTCTTTTAAAGCTCACCCTTGTTTTAAAAAAAATGTGAATGTTTTATTATAATGGAAAATTTTATTACAACATAACAAAAAGGAATCGACATGATTGACGAAAAATACATGAAAAGGAAAATAAAATGACAGACACGACTCGAATTTAGACTCAAACTTTGAGATTTGGACTTAGACTCAAACTCAGACTTGGATTTCAATCTTAGATGGGTCAGATTAGCTAAACTTAATCTTTTCCATGTCATGCCACTTGGGGTTGAGGTAAGGTGGAGTTGAATTGTGTTTGGGTTCTCCATCACTGCTCGGGTTGGTGGTGAAGGAATTTAGGTTGAAATGATGCACTTTGGATGCAATCTTCAACCTTTGATGTAGTTGCAACCATAGCTTTGAAAGTGGGTAGGTATTGGGTTAACAAGTGGGCTTGGTAGGTTAGAAGTAGATTCTTGACAAGGATGTCGACTTGTTCTTGCTCAGTTGGTCTATTTAGTATTTGGGCAGCTTTAGCCCTCCATTTTATAAGGAACATAGAAAAAGACTCCTTTGGAAGTTACTTGGTAGTTTCCAAGTCATGTCTAATGACATCCACTTCACTATTATAATGATATTGTTTGACAAAGGCACAGCATATATCATCCCATGTCCTTTTCTTGCTCTTGCTTAGTGAAAGGAACCATTTCCTAGTAATACTAGTTAGTGATTATTGGAATAGTTGAGCGAGGAGCTTATCACTAACTCCTAAAGGTTCATTGCCCCCATGTATATCTTCATATGCGTCTTGGGAAAATGGTTCCATCAAATCATTGTAGCTCAGGCATTTTGAATTTAGGAGGAAGCTTGGCATTAAGGAATAAGGTTAAACTGTCCATATCAATTAGATCATTATAGTGCTTTAAGAATTTGATGGTTCTTTCCATGGCTTCAATTTTCTCCATGCATAATCTAGTGTTTGAATAAGAGAAAACATCCCCACTTTGGTTTAGATATGGGTTGGTTTGGCTCAAATTTGAGCTAGGATTGGTCAAATTTAACATAAGATTTAGGTTATGATGGCTAAAGGTGGCCTAGTTAATCATAGTTCAAACTTCCTCGATGAGGAACTACCTTTATTCCTCGAATTGGGCTTATTGAGCAATTAGGATACCTTAGAAATGCTCTTTTTGCTTCTTAAAGAGTCTGGTCACAAGTGTGGTCAAGGAAGCCATGTCAAGCGGGGTGGCCATTGGTACCTTTAAACCAAAGCAATAAGGTAAGTGATGGGTATGGAATAGAAAAGGTGATGAAACATAGACACACAGATCCTAAGAGAAAAAGCTTCCTTATTGTGTTATGGCCTAACCATTTTTTAGGCTTAAGGTAAGATGGGACAAAGGTTTTGGCTTTAGGTAGAATCAAAGGCATTGGGTTTAAGGTAACATGTTGGTCCAAAGTTGTTGGGCTTAAGTGTAACAGGTTGATTTTGAAGGTAATGGGCCATGGGTGTTAGGCTTAAGGATAGTGGGTTTAATTTTGAATAAGCATAAGATTAAGATAATGGTTTTGGTATAAAGAACCTAGGGTGTCTAGTTTCTTTCTTTTTTTTTTTTTGTTTTTTTTTTGGGATAAGGATAGAGGCTATGGGTTAGGCTTATGGTTAGGTAGCAAGGTTTTTAGGGTCATGGGTTTATGGCTTAAGGTCTAAAGGTTGAAGATGGTTTAGGTTTACAATTGAGGTATGAGGTTCAAGCATTTGGTGTTTAGGGTAAGGCTAGGGTGAGATGTTTAAGATAAAGGCTAGGGTGAGGTGTTTAGGATTAAAGGTCAGGGTGAGGTGTTTAGGCTTGTAGAGACGAAGGTGATTAGGATAGAAGTGATTTGTTTAAGGTTTAGGAGTGAAGGTGTTTAGATAGAGATAAAAGGGTTTTAGAATAAGGATAATCGTGTTTAGGCCAAAGGTTTAGGGTGATGGTTTAAAGGTATTTGAATAGGGTGATGGGATATAGGTGGAAGTGTATATGGGGAAGGTATTTGAATAGAGGTAAGAATGTTTAACCCTTCTTTGACTCAAGGTTAGACTTAGACTTAAGATGAATGCATGTTTTGTTATACATTATGGATACATGATATGCATGAGGAAAACATTTCATGAGAATGCAAAGATGCAAGGTTTTAGTTATGGTACATACAACCTAAGGCCAAGTTCTAAGTTCATTACATGAAAGGGCAAGGGTGGCTTGATTTCGGTACTCATCACACTAGAGTAGCGCTATACTTAACCACATGTGAGTCAAGGAGCCTCGCATGGGTCCAACAATATATGCATACTTGTTACACCTTTAAAAGGATCAAAGGATTTATCGTGGGGTGGATGATTTCACTATCAACGAATAGACCCAAGAAGGGTTACCCACTTGATGCTACTCACTATCTATTATTTTCCTAAAACTAGGTTGAATGGAAAAGTGCTTGTGCAAGTGATGCATGCAAAGTCAAAATTATATTAAAAGGCCAAACTCTTTTTAATCCAATTAGTAGTCCGTTTATTTTTCCTTTTATTAAAGAAAGTTTGTCCCTAGTGGATTCACCAGTGTGAGGCCTCATTCGAGTACCGGTCCGATTAGCTAAAGAGAATCAAAATGCTCATTTGGGAAAGAACTCATGAGGAAGCCCTCGGGCTTATCTTTGATAGGTTTGAAAATTATTTGTTATTGTCACCACCTTAATTTATTTTTGTTTGGGAAAATATAAGGAAAAAACCCATTTGACTTCAATTATTACCTAAAGGAAAAAGATTACTAGCCTTGGAACCAAAGAGAATTCAGGGACTAGGTTTTTGGTTTATTTTAACAAAATAGGTTTAGCCAATGAACATAAGAGTGACTTAAAATATATTTCATGAACAAATTAAAATGCATGAACAATTTATAATATGGATGATCATTCATCTATTCAACAATAAAGAAAAAACACAGTTAAGGTTTGAAATAAGAGAAAGTTAATGTTACAAGAAAATCCCAAACTTAGGATATACCTCCTCTAGCCCTTATGGGTTCTAAGGAAGCCACATAATCCCCAAACTAAACCTAATATCAAAGTAAATGAAAGCAAAATAAAAACAATTGAAGAAGGTGATAGGGGGGAGAGTTAGTTTTAATTAGATTTAATGCCTGAATCAAGCATGCCTATGTATCTATTTGAATGGGAATCAGAATCCACACAGTTATCTCTTCTTGCGAAGGGGTTAGTTCAGCCTAGCCACTTTATCATGTTTTGATTAATTGATTAAAAGAGGGTTGAATTAATTAATTAATTTAATTGATTACTGAGTTGATTAGCTAGTAACCTAGATAAATCAATTTAATTAACTAACTAAAAGAGGCAAAGAAATTTAGATAATAGAAAATTAAAGGAAAAGGGAGCTTACCTCAGACGGCGGGCGACGACTGGCCTCGGATGGCAAGCGACGGCTAGTGGATGGCAGATAGCCTTAGATGGTAGGCAGTGGCTAGCCTCGGATGGCAGTGCCGGCTGGCCTCGAATGGCAAGCAGAGGCTAGCTTTGAATGGCAAGCGATGGCTAGCCTCGGATGGCGGGTGGCAGATAGCCTCAAACAATAAGCGGCAGTTAGCCTTAGATTAGAGAAATGAGCCTTAGGCAATAAACTTACCTTAAACAGGCCGGCAGAAAGCCTTTAACTAATCGAGTAGGAATTAAGAAGAAACCCACTAACTTACTTTGCAAAGCAAGGAGTAAATGTAAAACGGTTTGCTTAACGTTATGCTTTTCAAGCTCTAGAAGTTGGTGTTTTGAAGTGTGGAGATGCCCTCTATATAAGGAGAGGATTGAAGCATAGAAGGCATCAAATTCCAATGTGGGATTGCAAAAAATAGGGTTTTTGCTGGAGTTACTACAAAGAGCTTTATGGCGCAATAGAGCTCTCTGCGGCAATGTCACTGGCCTTTACGAAAACGGGCCTGTTTTAGCCCATTTTTCTATTTTCGCTCGTTCTTGCTCATTTCTCATTTGTTTTTCATGATTCCAATTGCGTTGTACTCATTACTCAGTCTTGGATGATTTGAAAGGGTTTAAATGTTAACAAGGAATGTTTTGATTTTCCCATTTTTAGAGTTTTCAACTTTTGATGGTTTGTTTACCGAGCCTAAGTACTTCTAAGGCTTAAACACATACTGGAAAGTGCAAAATTAGGGGTTCACACCTAATAGTAGGGTCTAATAGGTGGCCTTGCTAAGCCAAAAAATTCTAAAATCTCCCCCTCTTAGTAGACCAATTCTCCAAATCTTAAAGTCTAGGCTAGATAGATAGCCTTGATTGAAATTTACTAAACCATCTTTTACCTAATTTGGAACCTAACACAACCTGACCTAACATCTCAAGATTAGTCTATCCTTCTAAGGACCTACCTGACCTGCCCTCCTAATAACCAATCCTTACCTAAGACCTTTCCCTACAAAGATTGATCCTTAATATAACTTTCCATGGGCAAAACAAGATAAGCCACTCATGTTGACATTCCCACACCCTTCATCTTTCAAATCAAGACAAGCCACCCATGCTAACATTCCCACACCCTTCATCTTTTAAAGACATAACCTTCCCTAAATCCCACAACACCAAAGCCAAACAGATAGCTTTGATCCCAATCCTCCCAACACCAAAGTTGAATAGATAGCTTTGATCCTAATCCTTCCAAGCACCAAAGTCAAACAAATAACTTTGATCCCAATACTCTCAACATCAAGGCTGAATAGATAGTTTTGATCCCAATCCTCCTTATAATACCTAAGGTTTCCCTAACCAACTATAAACATGTAATGATGACACTATAATGTCCATATATCATACCATTCAAAGCCTTCCTAGCACACCAAGAACCATAAGAATATCATAAGATGTAAATTCTAAATGAATAATGTGACAATGACTAAGGAATGTAATTGATTTTGAGGAGCACTTTTTGGATAAAATGGAAGTCAAATTGAGTTTAACTTAATGGGACTATGTTAATAATTCAATTGAAATGTGAATCTAAAGTGCTGATGAATGGGTATTGACATCTCCTAAGACATTGGGAGATGATAATAGTGATATAAGAAGTTGAATTTAATCAAAGTTGTTATGGTATAATGAAAGTCAAACTTAGTTTTACCAAATGAGTCTATATGACTTAAATACATGAACAATGCTGATGAAAGGCTAGAAAATGTGTACTATAGAGTGAATAAGATTTATCTAGTAATGTCTAAAGTATGTAGTGATATTGAAAGGTAGAAATATATATATTAAAGTGAAATAAATGAAATGGAAAATATATTAAGCACCAAGCTTGAAACATGCATATAAAGATTCGTTAATGGGCTTTTGGTCTCAAAAGCCCAAGCCCATTGAATAGCCTACCCACAAGGCCCAAAGATGGATGAACACACACTTAATTAGAGTTAGAAATAGCTAACCAAGGTAAAGTTTGATGTTGGAACACTTAGCCATTAATTTTGACTTGGGAACCACCATTTTTGACTAAGTTAATTCCTTTTTCAACTTGAATTCTCCCTTCATTCACACTAAAGTCTACATTCATTTTTTCTACTTCCAAAACTATATGATGAAGATCATAATTAGAGAGAAAATTCTAGCCATTCAACTTGATCAAATCATAGCCATCCATCAAGTTTAAATCTTAGCCATTAGATTGAGCTTAATCAAATCTTCACCATCCAACCCATTATATATATATATATATATATATATATATATATATATATATGCAAAATTTATGCTATGATCATCATTTTTCTTATCTCTATATCAAAATTTCACAATCACAAAAGAAACTTTCTATACACCAATAACAATAAGAACCATAGCAGACCAAAGCTAACCAAAGTAAGGAATCATATCCATCTACTCTTATCTATGTTCTAAGGTTGATTTTAGTATCTTGGTTGTATAAAGTTTCTTCTACACTAGATATAAATTTTGGCCAATACTAACAAATGATTAAAGAGGTGTTCTAAGTTATAATTGAATACATATATGGTTATTTTAGATGAAGAACAATGATTTAGAAGTGTTGAAATGAACTTTGGAAACTTAGTTTAAGACTTGAACATCTTATAGGCATAATATAGTTTAAAAGGGGAACTTGATGTTCTAATGCTAGATATTAACAATTGAATGATCATATAGGTTTTATGTTATTCATAATTCCATGATCAATTTGAAAATTAAATGAGGAATTAATAGTTTTCCCCAAATTCTAGTGTTTATGGAAAAATTGGGAATTTTGAGTATTGAATTTGAATTCGCAAAATTGAAGGGGAAATAAGTTTAAGAATGGTCTAACATGGATTGTGTAATATTAATTTTGAAATTGAATTGATAGAAATGATTTTCCCCAAATTTAATGAACTAGGTTCATTTATAGAATTTGATGGTGGAAGTAGAATTAATTCCATTGAATATTAGAAATTGATTAAATTGATTTTACTTAAAGTTGAAATGTGAAATTGGGAGGAAAGGAATTATCTTTCCTTAAGTGAATACTTTTACCTATTTGAAAGATAACTAAGGGAAAGTGTTAAAATTAGTAACAAGTATATGTATAGTGTGTCATGACCTTAAAAGAAACAAGTTGGTACTATAATGAATAAGTTAAGCTAAATTTACACTAATGTCATAGTAAAGAAGTGATTGACATATAAATGAAATGTGAATGTATAGAATCTAAAGGCAAAGACAAGGACACTATCCAAGTGTTTGAGGAACACCACTTGCATCAAAATTAAACATAAATAGGATCAAAGGAGTTCAAGGTGAGTACTTAATAATATAATATGACACGTGCCAAATTCCTTATTCAAGTCATTATTGTTGAAATATTCCAATTCCTTGATGAGCATGAGTTGCCTATTGAACATTGAGCCATTTGATATGATACTTCTTAATGGCATTTGACTATTGTGAAACTTTCATGTTGAATTCATAATGTGAACCATTGAATTCCTTATTGTGAACCTTATATGAACCTTTTTATTGATGTCTATTGATAAGCAAAAATACCATTCTGATGTGGGGTAATACATCAGACCTTGTGCACTTGGTATAAGCCTGTAGGTAGGGCGAGAATACCTAACCTCTGTTAGGGGAAATGCCTAACCATAAGACCTAATTAGTCTTGCATAATGTGATGCATGTGAGTGAGCAAGGCTTAGGCCACCACTCTTTATTTTATATGTGTAGGAAGCACTCCACTTCTAAGAAATTACTATTTCTACTAAAGAATATTATTCCTATCCTTAATGAGAAATTAATCAATAAGGACAAATTTTGATTAACATTGCTCCCCTACCATTTTAATAAAGATCCTTATATTCCTAATATATTGTATTATTATGTACTTTTTTGACCTAAGTTATTTCAAAACTTAGTCAATCTCTATTTTGATCTTGTCAATTAAATTAAAGGCTATCTAATGTGTGTTTAAGTGTCTATTTTGCATACTAGAACTTGTTTGATAAATTGGATTTCAAAGGAACTCAAAATCTCCTAAAGTATATAAGTTGGCTTCTGAGTCGCGCCTAAGACAACATAGTCACGACCAAGACAATCAGAAGGCAAATTGTTCAATTTTCATCTTCGAGACATAGAGCGAATTGCAACCTCAGTTGCGACCACGACCAAAGGTGTGATCCTTGATTCGCAACTACTAATTGGAAGTCGCGACAGCGAATTTCATACAAAAATCTAAACTTGTAATGGATAGTTGAAGAACCAGCAAGAAGATGCCATATGTTATCTAGCCATTATCAATTATAAATATTGCTACCACAAAATATTAGTCTCAACCATGAAAATGGAGTCACAACTATGAAAAAGGCTTAGCGACCGCAACTCAGCTCTAACAGAGCATTTAATGTAAGATTTTGTGGTTGTTTTGTGGATCCTTTTTGATATTGCTTTGTAATGGGGATTTGGAAGGAAGAAGCTACAAATACCACCTCAGTAGACCCTCATAATGATCCACAACTTTCATTTAAGCTAAACTCTTGCAATTTTATTTCTCAAAGCTTTTACCTCTTAATTATTATCATTTGGTTGTTGTAAGAGCATTGATAGCTCAAAGGGTCGAGCGTTAGCCTTGAAAACACATATTGTTGGGTTGAGAGTGAGCCATTAGAAAACTCTTGTATAGGTTTGAGTGTGAGCCTAAAGGAAACACTTGTAAGGGTTGTGTGTGAGCCATTGAAAACACATTGTAAGTTTGGAGTGAGCTTGAAACTCCTTGTAAGCACCATCTAGTAGTAGAATACCCAATTGAGATTAGGGAGTGGACATCAGGTTCATTAATACCCGAATACTATAAAATTGATTGTGATCATTCTCTTTCCCCATCTCTTTCTATCTAATTTTTAATTTCCAACCAATTCAAGTCCCCCTTCATGGTGCTTAAAGGCAAACAAGTGGTATTAGAGCCTTGGCTCATTCTTCAAACTTAATTGTGTAAGAAAAGATCAAAATGGCCAATGAAGGGATGCATCACCTCAAGCCGTACTTTGATGTTACTAATTATGCACATTGGAAATATAGAATGGAGGTATATCTTGATAGTGATGTCAGTGATGTATGGGATTGCATAATTAAAGAATGGAAACCTCTATCAAGAAAAGTTGATGATGTTGAAGAATTGGTTCCTAGAGAAGAATGGGTGGATGCACAAAGAAAAGCTAATAGGAAAAATAAAAGAGCCATAGTAATTTTTCTTAGTTGACTTTTAAGAGAAGAATGTGGTAGAGTTCAACATTGTTCAAGTGTATTTAGCATTTGGAAATCTTTAAAAAACTACCATGAATGAACTAAAAAAGTCAAGGAGAAAAAGATTTAGTTGTACTCAATTGAATATGAGCTCTTCAAGATGAAACCCAACGAAAGCGTCGCTGACATGACAAATAGGCTTATAGCCTTTGTCACCAACATGAAGAAATTGGGCAAAGTATACACCTTGAATGATATAAACTACAAGATTCTCAAAAGTCTCCCAAAGAAAGATTATAGAGCTAGAATTGCTGGCATAGAAGAAGTTAATGAGGATCTTGGAAAGGTTCCTACTGATGTCCTCATTGGAAAACTCCTTACCGAAGAAATGTCTCTATTGATAGAGAAGGAAGAGAATCAAGAGAAGGAGATAAAAAAAAAAAAAATCCTTAGCTCTCAAATCCTCCCTCAAAAGCAAAAAAGAATGTGAGAGCTCAAATGAATTAGAAGAAAGTGAAGATGATGATGAAGAAGAACTTGCTATACTCTCAAAAAGGGTCAAAGACATCAACAAGAGAAGAAAGAAAGAAAAGAGGCCCTTTAGGAGATCATCATCAAATTACAACTTCAACTCAAGCAAAGAAAAGAAGAATGACATTACTTGCTATGAATATGGCAAGCAAGTTCATATAAAAATAAAATGTCCCAACATCAAGAAGAAAAATAAATGGGACAAGGAGAAGAAGAAGTAGGGCTTTAAAGCAATATGGGATGATGACTCCTCAAGTGATGAAGAGGAAGAGGATGTTGCAAACTTATATTTCACGGCCTTAAAGGACTCATTAAATGAGATAAGCTCTAACTCTCAATCTTATGATGATATTAATGATGATATGCATCATGAGGATGAGCTAATTAAAGCTATGAATTTAAAATGCAAAAAGTATAAATCAAAAATGAAATTTTTTAAGAAAAAGCATTCTAAGTTGGAGGAGAATTTTAAAGAATTAGAAAAACTTGTTTTAAGCTTGAAAACCTCCAATGTTAGCTTAAAAAGCTCATTAGAGGAAATCACTTCTGAAACCTCCTCTTTTAATTCTTTATATAAAGAAAACAATACTTCGAAAATTGAAGTTGAAGAATTAAGAAACTCAATTTCAAAACTTCACAAAGGAAAAGAAGCCTTGGATACTCTTATTGTATCACAAAGGCCACCCCTTATAAGATATGGTCTTGGCTTTGATAGCTCATCTCCATCCACATCCTCTTCCATTATGTTCACAACTCCTCAAACCTCTAGCATTGAGGTAATTCATAAGGAAGTGAAAATACACACTAAACCTCTAAGTCCCAAAAGGACTCAAAAGCTTACATTAGACTCAAGAGCTAAGCCTCAAAAAGTCAACCATGCATTCATGTATCAAAAAAGGCATGCTCAAAGACATCCATAATCACAACATAATACTTGTCCTTGTTTGCATTAATGTCATAATGTTGTGAAAAGACCAAAATTTTTTGACAAAATGGCTAAGAAAACCTTCAAGTCAAAACTCAAATGCCATTATTGTATGAAATAGGTCACTGTGAGGCCTCGCCCAAGCACCGATCCAATCTGCCGAGGGATCGAAATGCTCTTTGGGAGAAACTCCACGATTGGAACTCGCTGTGAGTTTGAAAAATTGATTTTTGTAATTTGACAGTTGAAAGGTGAGTTGCCACTTTAATTTATTTATTTTAATTGGGAAAATTAAAGAAAACCCAACATGATTGACTCTAAAATTTGATTTATCTCAATGGAAAATGCACCAATCCACGAGTGACCAAGGAGGGCTCGGGGATCAGGTTTTGGTATTTACACAATTAAGAAAATGTTATTTTCTTTAGTTTGGCTAAAAATGCAAAATAACTCTTAAAAAATGAATTTTTGTGTATGCATGAATAGGAATATAATGATGAATGAACAGATATATATATATAAATATATATATGATGTGATGGAATGACAATAATAAATAAATAGGCAAGATAAATCCTACTTAATTATTACAATATCAAAACAAATGAAATAAAGGGGATCTTTCCTCTAGCCCTTGTAGGTACTAGGAAAAGCACACATTCCCCAACTAAACTAAAAATAAAATCATAAATAAAAAATTAGTACAAATAAATCAAAATAAAAAGAAAGGAAAACAACATTGATAAAAGATTTTGGAGTTGATGCCCTTCAGAATGGCAGCCTGCGTATCCTATCGAATAGGAACCAAACCCCACGCAGTTCTCCCTTCTTGCGAAGGAGGGGTTATAAAAAAGGTGTTGATTTGCTTATTAACTTAATTCTAATTCTTAAATTAATAAGTTTTTAGATCTTTTCAGTTTTAGACCTAAAGAGAATTCTAGATCTAAATTTAGAATTTTAAAATAGGAAGGGATTATACCTTTGCTTTTCTCGACTTTTGAACAAATGGAACTAGTTTTGCCCCGTATCTCAACTCCACCTTGAATTCGAAGGAAATTTGGAATCTGGACTTAGAAACAACAAGTATGTTAGTATAAGAATGAAAATATGTCTCAATTGCTTTGAAAACTTCTTGAATTGCTTTAGAATGCTTTGGAATTCCTGCCAAATGAGGTTGGAGGAAGCTCCTATTTGTAGAGCTGCCAAAGGAGGAGCCAGCAGTACAGACGGCAGCGTCAGCGCGGCGCCGGCGGCATAGGCGGCACGGCCGATGTGCCTGCCGTCTAGGCGGTACGAAAGGCATGCCACCACACCGCCGGCATCATATTGATGCTGCATAGGGTGACATGGCTATAACGCCAGAGGCACGAAGAGGCGGCATGGAAAACGTGCCTCCCAGATGGTAGCGCGCCACTCGCACGGTTTGATCTGTTTCTGTCCATTTTGGGCCCGTTTCAGCTCTGATTTGAGCTCTGTTTGATTCTGTGGATTCATAACTAAAAGATGGTCCACTGGAGGTGCATTTTTGAGGGTTCAGACTTGCCCCTCTTATCTAATTTGGCCAGACAGAGGCCAAATCTGATAAGTGTGAACCGTAGGGCTTAGGATGCCATTCCAAGAATTTTGAATGTCCCTTTTAGTATTGGGATTTATGCAAGAGCTTCATGTTTGATTTTCAGCTATTCTGGTTCTGTTTGGACTATTTTCCAATTATTAAGCTATTTTTGAATTTTCAATTTTTCTGCAATTTCAAGAGATTCTGAACTCCGATCGAGACCCCATCTGTTTTGAGAGATGGATAAAAATCACGTGGATTCACTGCTTTAGATGGAACTAAATTCCAATTTAAAATAAGCTTGTTATGGCAAAACCACATGAATTAGACCTGCGAATCAAAAAAGTAAAAAGATGTTAGGAGAGGGGGGCCCACCTCTACTTCTATATAAAGCTTAACTTCCTTTACTTTTTCTCATAACTTCATTTTCACTCTCTCTCTTCTTTTCTCTCTCTCTCTCTCTAGCTTTACTTTCTGTCTCAAATTTTCCTTTTTTCCTCTCTCTTTTTTTACTTTCTCCTTATGGATATCTTCAATCAGCCAGCAACGGGTGCTCAGGATCCGGGGACATTGCTAAAGGAGCCAGATCAGCACGTCAGCTTCACTCAATCTCTTTAGGTATGCTTTCCTTTTCCTGCACAGTCAGTAAGAATTCTGATAATTTATTGAAAATAGTTTTTTTTACTTGAGTAATTTTTTTACTTTAATAATTACAGAGAACAAATTTAAGGCCTAGGGGTGGCTGTAGTGTTATGGAGCTGGTTCGCATTTATTTGACTAATCAGGAGGCTGTCCGTCTGCATCTTGAGCCATCTGGATTGCTCGGGTGGCTGGAGCTAGACGTTAAGCAGCCAGTTAATACCATTATAATCAGGGCACTAGCAGAGCGTTGGTGGGATACTACAAACACATTCCACTTTGCCTGTGGTGAGATAACAGTCACTCCCTTCGAGTGGAGCATGCTTACTGGTATGCATTTCAGATCTCATCCTCTCGAGTTTTATTCTTCATGGATTGAGCACTCTTCTATAGAGATGACTGCTCTGATTGGGGCTCATCCCCCTCGTGGGAGCCTGAATGTCCCATGTTCTTGGCTTCATTAGGCTTTGATGACTATGGGTCAGGCTCTTAGTCAGTATGGTGTCGATCAGGGTGCTAGATTTTGTGCCTTGATTATCTTAAGCTGTACTTTTCTGCGTAACAACAAGGACTGCATTAATCTGAATATCTTGCAATCATTGGAGAACCTGGATGAGATTGGGGAGTTTGACTGGGGAGGTGCTAGCCTTTGTGCTATGTATCATGAGCTATGCAACATTTCCCATGGCACACTTTGTCATCATGGTGGTACCTCCATTGTGCTCGAGGTGAGTATTACACTGTGGTATTTTGTTGTCTGATCTCTGCCTAGAGACTGATAAAATTTTGTTTCCTACTATACTAGACTTATGAGCATTTTTTGATGCTGGCTCCATCATTGAGAGAGCCTAATGCTATTGATCCCCCTTACGGACGCATTTGGAGGGCGTCCAACAGAGCTTCCTTCATGATGCGGCAGTTTGATCAGTGCAGACAGATCTTTGCTACTATGACTGCAGACTAGGTATTTCTTTGTTGATCTTAACTCGAATCTTACTGTTTTATCTTCTACTATTGCATATTGCAATCTGTTTGCAGGTGAGATGGTCACCATTTATCAGGTTCATAGAATGGATCCCTGACTGGATCAGGCCTAGTATGGACTTGACCTCTTGTCGACTCTTGCTCCGCTGTGAGTCATTGAGGATGTTCTATTTGGGAGAGAGGGTAAGGGCACAGGTTACAGGAGAGAGAGTTGTGCCACTGCCCCCTCCGACAGATATGAGGTTTGGGCTAGCTATCTTGGGAGAGGATGAGTGGGCTGCTGGAGTTTCCTATCTGGATTTCCTATTGCTTGATCTAGACTATGATGAGTTATGCGAGGCATCCCTGATGCAGGGGACACCTCCCTTGGATAGATTGCAAGGACCATCACATAGGAGATCTAGTTCAGCGTCTTCCCGAGGTCCTCCCTCCAGAGTTGGGAGCTTGTCATGGGCTGGCGGTATTATTTCGGTTGGCAGCATAGGTCCTAGGGTTGGACCTTCAGGTGTTATGGCTGGCCATTCAGGTTTTGCAGCTAATCCTTTTGGGGTTGGCCCTTTAGGGGCTAGCGGCTCTGCCCCAGCTCTAGCTCCAGATGCTTCAGTGGGAGGTCCGACTGATTCAGTTCCCTTGCCTGCCGGTCTTGTCCGCTTGTAGAGCACTTCCCCGTTTGGAATGAAACTTTTGTACAACTGTCTTAAAGTCCTCTTTTTTTCCTTAGAGGCTCCTTCAGGATAGAGTCCATTCTTGATGTGGTTGAAGATGTCCCAAAACTATGGCTTGCTGTCAGCTGCTTGGATATTCAAATAATGAGCTACACAGCCTGACTCATGCTTAACTTCAACTGTAACTGGTCTAATTATGAAGCCGTCGCTTATATCAAGCATTGAGGTGAGCGTTGTTAAAGCATCAGCAAATCTGTTCTTCGTTCTTGGAAGATAGTGGAAAGATAGTTCATGAAAACTAGCTGCTAGTTCATTTAGGCGTTTATGGTAAGGAACCAAACGCTCTTCTCTGATCTTCCACTTTCCCAAGGCTTGGGAGACTATCAGATTCAAATTCCCATAAATCTCAAGGTATTTGATTCTGAGCTTTATTGCTACTTTAAGACCACAAATGCATGCCTCATACTCTGCTTCATTATTTGTCACCTCAAAGTTCAGTTTGATGGCAATGGGTAAGTTTTCCCCACTTGGTGTAATGAAGACAATGTCGGCACCATATCCTTTGTTGTTAGATGCCCCATCAAAGTAAAGCTTCCAAACTTCAGTGTCAATTGTCAGGATGTTTTCATTAGAAAATTCAGGTTCAACCCAATGATCATCTATCGGGGCTGCAGCTAACTGATAAGCCACTATGCTACCCTTTACTGCTTTCCGCTACACATATTTTAGATCATATGCAGCTAATACAGCCATCCACCTTGCCATCTTACTGTCAAGAACTAGCTTCTCCATAAAGAATTTCAAGGGGCTCTTGTCAGCAAGAACATGAGTTGTAAAGGAACAAAGGTAGTGTTGCAGCTTGTGGCAGACCCATACCAAATTAAGGCACAACTTTTCATTAAAACTATACTTGAGCTCATGAGATAGCATCCTCTTGCTCAGGTAGTAGATTGCATTATCCTTACTGGAGTCTGGAGCATTTTAGGCAAGCATTGCCCCCATTGCTTCATCGGTTACTGATAGATAAAGCAACAAGGGCTTTCCAAACCTTAATGGCTGTAAAACCAATGGGTTTAGTAAGTACTGTTTGATTTGGTCAAAGGCTCTTTGACAGTCATCATTCCACTACTTGGAGGCTCCTTTTCTAAGTAGTTTGAAGATGGGACCACATACATCAACTAATTGATTGATGAATCGACTAATGTATTGCAGCCATCTAAGGAAACCTCTAGTCTCCTCTTCTGTTTTTAGAGGTGGCATTTCTAGAAGTGCCTTTGACTTAGTAGAGTCCACTACTATACCCTTCTTGCTGACCATATGACCTAGGAATACTCCAGATGAGGCTCCAAAGACACATTTGGCAAGATTGAGTTTAAGATTGTATTAGCGAAGTCTAAGGAAGAATCGCCTTAATGCCTTTGAATGTTCTTCAACAGTGGTGCCTTTGATTACCATGTCATCCACATAAACTTCAATTTCCTTATGCATCATATCATGGAAAATGGTAGTTGCCATCCTCTGGTAGGTTGCCTCGGCATTTTTAAGCCCAAATGGCATGACCCAGTAGCAATAGGTGCCCCATTTGGTAATGAAAGTTGTCTTCTCTTTGTCAGGAGGATGAACCATTATCTGATTATACCCCACAGCCAGATCGATTAAGGAAACCAATTCAGACCCTGCCATACGGTCTACCAAAAAATCAATGTGAGGCAAGGGAAAATCATCCTTGGGACAGGCTTTATTCAGATCCCTGTAATCCACACATATTCTGACTTTGTCATCTTTCTTGGGAACCGGCACAATGTTGGCCAGCTAGGATGGATAGTTGATGGGCTCAATGAAGTTGTGATCCAGTAGCTTGGTAATTTCTTCTTTAATTGGTAAAGACCATTCTGTCTTGAGTCTTCTTAATTTTTGCTTGATGGGCTTAGCACCTGGATAAACTAGGATTTTGTGAACTGTTATGCTTGGATCCAACCCTGTCATGTCTTTCGATTACCATGCAAAACAGTCTTGAAATTCTCTGATCATCCTTTCAATGTGATCCCTGTCTATGCATGCTGATGCAATATATGTAATTTTTTGTATGTCATGAGTGCCAGCATTGATGGGCTCTTTAATTGTGTCATCTTTTATTTTATTTATTTTATTTTTACATGATGTCTCATTTTAGTCAGATTTAAAAGTTGGAACGTCAAAGAAAAATGGAGACACAGAGTCGTAAGAGAAAGAGTTTGATTTTTATTAATTTCAAGTGGGGATATGTCCCAATTTACGTCAAACCAAAAAGTGAGACCCTCAAGGTCAGTTACATCATCAACAGAAGAAATAGAGGAGATAGACTCAGATTCAAAAGATGAGTCTATCTCATACTAGGGCTCTAACTCAGGTATGGATTTTGGTTCAGACTCTGGTTCGGATGGATAGAAGGGGCTCTCCTCAAAGGACCAATTTTGCAGCTCAGTCTCGGTGGGCTGGATTAAGGTGGAAGGGTTAGTTTTCTCCTCCTCAATAGTGAGCATGGATACTTCATCAAAGAGACTAGCCTTCATGTTCTCTTCCCAATCTTGACTGAGCATGTAGATTGGTTCATAATCTTCTATCTCAAGCCTCTCTTAAGGGCAGCTATTATGTCTTTAGCCTGATTTTCCATCTCTTCAATATCTTCATCAGTGGGCTTGTACCCTAGCCCAAATGGTGGTGTTGCCACTGGATAATCCAGGAAAGACTTCAAGCCCTATTGGCTTCTTCCTAAACCCTCTTCACCCTCAATGTATTGAATGAAGGAGAAGCCTGAAAGTGGATCGGAGGATAGCTCAGGCTGCATTTTGAGAATAGGAACAGAGCTTGGAATGTCTGGTCTTCCATACATGTCCCCTTTTACAGTCATGACCCTATTTTTGAAAGGAAACTTGACCTTTTGGTGTAGGGAAGAAGGGATAGCCTTTGCTTGGTGGATCTAGGGCCTCCCAAGTAATAGGTTAAAGCAAGAAGGTACATCAATCACTTGAAAAGGTATGGTGAAAGATGTTGGCCCAATAGTTACATCAATGATGGCTACTCCAAGGACCTCCCTCTTAGTATTGTCATATGCCCTTACAATCTGATCCGAAGGGGTAAAATCAGTAACCTCCAATCTCAAGCAGCTTACTACTTTTAGAGGGTATACGATCAAGGCAGAACCATTATCAATAAGAACTATTGGCACAATCTTTCCCTGTGTAACCACTGTGATGTAGAGGGCATTATTATGGTTAGGATGTCCTTCTGGAATGTCAGTTTCTCCAAAAGTTATAGACACCGCTTTAGCAGCAGAAGTAATAGAAGCCACAAGGTTTTCTGGTGTGATGTCAATTGGAGCTTGGCATTGATTCAGCGCCTTGCAAAGAGCTTGGCAGTGAGGATATGAAGATTGGATCAAACTCCAAATTGAGATGTTGGCTTGTGTCTTCTTGAGTTGTTTAAGAATGGGATCTTTGTCTAGTTCAAGAATCCCTTTCAATTTGTCAACAAGTGCAGAAATGGGTTAGGTAGGTTGAGTGTTTGGGGTTGGTTGGTTCTGGATAACTCTGCCACTTCTGGTGATGGCATTTATCTCCTCAACTAGGTTAGAGAGGTCTAGGACACAACAATAGCTAGGATTTGACTCTATCAAGGAGACGGGGTCAACTCCCTCATGATCATCTATAGCATTGACTGTGTGGTTAGGCAAGGGGTTGGTGTTGATGTGGGGTTGGGCTTTTAGGGGAATCAGGTCATTGGAGTCAATAAGGTCCTGAATTCAGTGTCTAAGGGCCTTGCATGCATCTGTTTTGTGCCCAGGTCCTTGATGATAATCGCACCTCTCATATGGGTTGTAATTTTTAGGAAGTGGATTGGGGACTGGTTTTGGCTCCAAAAGTTTTAACATATTTCCCTCAACCAGCTTCTTTAGGATGATACTCATAGGCACACCCCCAAGGTCAGAAAACTGCCTCCTTTCAATCTGGATAGGCTTCTTAATAGTTATAGTATTAACTTCCCCCCCCCCTTTATGATTCGTTGAGGAAGTGACATTACCCTGATGAGCAGGTCTCTTATACGTTGACCCCGATGCAGTGTCTTCTTTGATCTAACCACTCTGGATCAAATCTTCGATTTTTGAAGCAGTGGCAATTAGGGCTTTGAAGGAAGGTAAGTACTGAGTTTGTAGCCTTTCTTGGTAAATTGGCAAGAGATTCTTGACAATTATGTTAATTTGCTCATTTTCAGGAGGTCAGTTTACCATTTAAGAAGCCTTCTTCCTCCACCTCGTAAGGAATGAGGAAAAGGATTCCTTCGCATATTGTTTGGTGGTCTCGAGGTCTCTTCTGGTTACATCGACCTCGATATTTTAGTGATACTGTTGAACAAAAATATTGCAGATGTCATCCCAGGTCTATTTCTTAGCGACATCTAAGTCCATAAACCACTTCACAGTTGTTCTGGTCAATGATTGTTGAAATAATTGGGCTAGAAGTTGATTATCCACACCTAATGGATGCATAGCTCCCACATAGACTTTAAGGTGGGTCTTGGGGCAGGTAGTCCCGTCGAACTTATCAAACTCAGGCATCCTGAATTTGGGAGGAACTCTTGCATCTGGGAACAAGCTTAAGGATTCTGTATCAACCAAATCCTCTTTCTTTTTCATCCCCAGTAGCATTTTTTCCATGCGCTCCATCTTTTCCATGCAAGCTTTAATCTCAAGGTTAACTTCCTTCCTTTGGAAAGGATCCGCGGGTTGGGAAGTGGAGGCAGAAGTGATATTTGTTGTTGGTGAGTTATTCTTGAGGAATTCGAGTGATGGGATTGGTAGTGGTGGGATGGTATCAGTGTTTGTAGTTTCTTTGTCTTTGGATTCAACTTTGGAAGTTGATCCATAGACAGGATAAAAGGTGGGTTTCGGGTCAGATTTGAATGATTTTGGCTTAGTGGGGTTTTGGGCCAGAGAGGTATGTTCCAGCATGATACAGACATCCTCCATGATAGCCCTCCTTTGGGCCCTCAGCATGTCTTGGAAAAAGGCCTCCTGCCTTTTCATGATGGTCTCTTGATGTTCAGAGAGTTTGGAAAATATCTCATTAAAAATCTCATCAGCTCTGGTGGTAGAGGTCTCTTCTCCGGCAATAGACATCTTTTCAACCTTTAGAATAAAGAAATAAAGCTAAGTCAGTTTCTAGCTTAGGTATAGGATAAAGATTATAGAGTATATCGGATTTTGACTGGGACCATAGGTTGACATGGATTTGGGACTAGTAGTGTTTGGGTGGAATTAAGACTCTCCAACTTTGTAAGGTTTATGCATACATGCATGTATGCATGAATAAAAAAGGTTTCATGATAATGTCATTCCAAGTTTCAGTATTATGGTACATACAACCCTAAAGGAAGGTTCTATGAGTCATTACATGAAAGGTTTATGGTGGTTTGAAGGGAACCCATCACACTAGAGATGCAATATACCTAACCACATGTGAGACAAGGAGCCTCGCGTGGTTCCAATGGTACATGCATACTCGTTACACCTCTAAAAGGATTAGAGGATACGTCATGGGCTAGATGATTTCACTATCGGCAAGCAGACCTAAGAAAAATGATTGACTCCAAAATTTGATTTACCTTAATGGAAAATGCACCAATCCACAAGTGACCAAGGAGGACTTGGAGATCAGGTTTTGGTATTTACACAATTAAGAAAATGTTATTTTCTTTAGTTTGGCTAAAAATGCAAAATAACTCTTAAAAAATGAATTTTTGTGTATGCATGAACAGGAATATAATGATGAATGAACAAATATATATATATATATATATATATATATATATATATATATATATATATATATATATATATATATATATATATATATATATATATATATATATATATATATATATATATATATATATATATATATATATGTGTGTGTGTGTGTGTGTGTGATGGAATGACAATAATAAATAAATAGGCAAGATAAATCCTACTTAATTATTACAATATCAAAACAAATGAAATAAAGGGGATCTTTCCTTTAGACCTTGTGAGTACTAGGAAAAGCACACATTCCCCAACTAAACTAAAAATAAAATCATAAATAAAAAATTAGTACAAATAAATCAAAATAAAAAGAAAGGAAAACAATATTGATAAAAGATTTTGGAGTTGATGCCCTTTAGAATGGCAGCTTACGTATCCTATTGAATGAGAATCAAACCCCACGCAGTTCTCCCTTCTTGCGAAGGAGGGGTTATAAAAAAGGTGTTGATTTGCTTATTAACTTAATTATGATTCTTAAATTAATAAGTTTTTAAATCTTTTCAGTTTTAGACCTAAAGAGAATTCTAGATCTGAATTTAGAATTTCAAAATAGGAAGGGATTATACCTTTGCTTTTCTCGACTTTCGAACGAATGGAACTAGTTTTGCCCTGGATCTCAACTCCACTTTGAATTCGAAGGAAATTTGGAATCTGGACCTAGAAACAACAAGTATGCTAGTATAAGAACGAAAATATGCTTTGAAATATGCCTCAATTACTTTGAAAACTTCTTGAATTGCTTTAGAATGCTTTGGAATTCCTACCAAATGAGGCTAGAGGAAGCTCCTATTTATAAAGCTACCAAAGGAGGAGCCAACGGTATGGACGGTGGCGTCGGCACAGCGCCGATGGCATGGGCGGCACGGCCGACACGCTGGCCGTCTGGGCGACATGGAAGGCGTGTCGCCATACCGCCGGCATCATACTGATGCTGCGCACGGCAGCATGGCTTTAATGCCAGAGGCATGAAATGCGTGCCACCTCTTGGGCGGCACAAAAAATGTGCCTCCCAAATGGCAGCGTGCCACTCGCGCGGTTTGATCTTTTTCTGTTCGTTTCGAGCCCGTACAGCTCTGATTCGAGCTCTATTTGATTATGTGGATTCGTAACTGAAAGATGGTTCGTTGGAGGTGAATTTTTTTAGGGTTCATAGTCACATAAATGTATTTTGTTATATAAGGAAGGTTCAACTTAAGCTTGAGAACCCTTCCAAGGCTAACCCCCAAGGACCTAAGTATGTTTGGGTACCTAAACAAGGTGATTAATCCTTTCTTATAGGTGTGTCTCAAACCCACTACCAAGGAGAACAAATGGCATGTAAATAGTGGATGTTCAAGACACATGACCGAAAATGCAAGCCTATTCATAAATTTGAAAGAAAAGAGAGGTGGAAACATCACATTTGGTAACAATGCCAAAGGTAAGATAGTTGGCATTGGTACCATTGGTAAGGACAATCTTTCTCTCATTGAAAATGTTCTTTTGGTTGATGGTTTAAAATTTAACTTGCTTAGTGTAAGTCAATTCTGTGACAAGGGTAATAAAGTCACCTTTGACTCTAAAGCATGCATTGTCACCACTTTAGTTAATGACAATGTAGTGTTTAAGGGTGAAAGGGAGGGCAATACCTATATGATTGACTTAGATGATTTGACTAACCAAGATTCCAAGTGTTTCATGTCTATTAATAATAAATCTTAGCTTTGGCATGGAAGGCTTGGACATGTAAGCATGGAGCTTCTTCATAGTCTTTGCAAGGATGAGCTTGTTGAAGGACTTCCAAAGATCAAATTCTCCAAGGACAGGACATGTGGACCTTGTCAAACAGGAAAGCAACACAAATCATCCTACAAATCAGAAAACACTGTAAGTACTTCTAGACCCCTTCAACTTATTCATATGGATTTGTTTGGACCTAGTAGAGTTACTAGTTATGGTAGAAAATGTATGCCTATGTGCTTGTTGATGACTACTCTAGATTTACTTGGGTTAGTTTCTTGACTCATAAAAGTGATGCTTTTGATGCATTTAAAAGTTTTGTAAAAAGAGTTCAAAATGAGAAAGGCTACTTCATTTCCAAAATTAAAAGTGATCATGGAAAAGAATTTGAAAATAAATTTTTGAAAACTTTTGCATTGAACATGGAATTTCATATAATTTTTCCTCTCATAGAATAGCTCAACAAAATGGTGTTATAGAAAGGAAAAATCGAAACTTAATTGAAATGGCTAGAACTATGCTTAATGAATTTTGTATACCAACTTATTTTTGGGTGAAAGCCGTTAACACTTCATGTTACATTCCAAATAAAGTTTTTAAAAGACCTATTTTGAATAAAACTTTTTATGAGTTATGGAATGGAAGAAAACCTAAGATTTCATATCTAAGAGTTTTTGGTTGCAAGTGCTACCATATTAAATACCAAGGATAACCTTGGAAAATTTGCCTCTAAAACCAATGAAGGCATTTTCTTAGGATATTCCACCACTAGTAAAGATTATAGAGTCTTTAACAAGAAGACTATGGTAATTAAAGAGTCTATCAATATTGTATTTGATGAATCTAGTAAACTTGATCTTGGGAAAGGTAGTGTTCTTAATGATCTTGTAGGTGAATTTGAAAAACTTGGATTGGATCAAGATGAGACTCCAAAGAAAGTTGAAGACCAAGTAGAAAACCAATAAGATCATAAGGATCAATCATATCCATAAGAGGAAGATGTTGAAGAACTTCCTAAGGAGTGGAGATACCCTAAGAATCATCCCAAGGAGCAAATCATAGGTGATCCATCTAAGGGTGTAAGTACTAGATCTCATTATAAAGCCTTAGATAATAATTTTGCTTTTGTTTCTCAAATTAAGCTAAGGACCATTGATGAGGCTCTTAATGATGAGAATTGGGTGATTGCTGCACAAGAGGAACTCAACCAATTTGAGAGAAACAAAGTTTGGGAACTTGTTCCTAAACCCAAAGATCATCCCATTATTAGATGTAAATGGGTTTATAGAAATAAATTAGATAAGCATGGTTTCATCACTAGGAATAAGGATAGATTGGTTGCCAAAGGGTACAACTAAGAGGAAGGCATTGATAATGGTGAAACTTATGCTTCGATAGCAAGATTAGAGGCTATTAGAATTTTGCTTGCTTATGCATGTCATATAGATTTTAAACTTTTTCAAATGGATGTTATAAGTACTTTTTTAAATGGATTTATTGAGGAGGAAGTCTATGTTGAACAACCCCCCGGTTTTAACATCATGAACTTCCCAATCATGTGTTTAAATTAACCAAGGCCTTGTATTTTTTGAAACAAATTCCTAAAGCTTGGTATAAAAGGCTAAGTACTTTTTTTTTTTTTGAAAAATGATTTTGTTAAGAGCAAAGTTAACACTACACTTTTTGTGAAATGACACAAAAATGACACTTTAATTGTTCAAATTTATGTTGATGATATTGTATTTGGTGCTACTAATGAACATCTTTGTGAAGAATTTACCAAGTGTATAACTAGGGAATTTGAGATGAGCATGATGGGTGAGCTCAAGTTCTTCCCAGGACTACAAATCAAGCAATGCAAAGATGGCATCTTCATCAACCAACCCAAATATACAAGAGAGCTTCTCAAGAAGTTTGGCATGAATGGTCTCAAAAGTAGCAAGACTCCAATGAGCACATCAACTAAGCTTGACAAAGATGAAAAGAGTAAGCCTATAGATGGAAAAAAATACCGAGGTATGATTGGTTCTCTTCTCTACCTTATGGCATTTAGACCTGATATAATGTATAGTGCTTGTTTGCGTGCACATTTTCAATCTTGTCCTAAAGAATCTCATTTGTATGTTGTTAAAAGAATTTTGGAGTATTTACATGGCACATTGCATTTAGAGCTTTGGTATCCTAGAAATTCATCTTTTACAATAATTGGATTTTCGAATGCAGATCATGCTTGTAGTTTGCTTGATAGAAAAAGCACTTCTAAAACTTGTCATTTTCTTGGTGAATGTTTAGTTTCATGGTTTAGCAAGAAACAAGTTTAAGCAGCCTTGTCCACTACCGAAGTGAAATATGTGGCAGTGGGTTATTATTGCACTCAAGTTCTTTGGATGAAACAACAACTCAAGGACTATGGTCAAGTAATTGATCACATTCCTATCAAATGTGATAACACAAGTGCCATCAAAAATCCCATCCAACATTCTAGGAGTAAGTATATAGACATTAGGCATCATTTCTTAGGAGATCATGTGCAAAATGGTGATGTTGTATTAGAATTTATTGATACAACTAACCAACTTGCTTATATTTTCACAAAACCCTTGAATGAAGAAAGATTAAATTTCATAAAAAGGGAAATTGGTATGCTTGATGGGAGCTCATTACCTTAGATTTTCAAAATTACATAAAGTTTTTCATACACTTCAAAATTTTATGCATTTTATGAATTGAGTGACTCTTAATTCAATTAAAATCAAGTTTTTAACTTTGTGCAATGTTCTTGAATTTTTGGTTGCATATTGGTTGCTTTATGGTTGATTTTTGGTATATTTGGCTTCAATTGCTTGAATTTCTTTTCAATGACTTACTGATATCTTAGTATATGAAATGTATAATGCATTTATTTTTACCTTGAATTATAATGCTAATTATATTGCACATATCCTTCATCAAATGTTTTAACAGATCTTTGATTTTTTCAAAATTTGGAATCACGACATAGAAATAGCGGTCGCTAAATTTAAATTTTTTACCATTGCTTATTATCCTGCAGAATCTCACCCGCAATTGCTGAATTGCGGAAGCAATTTTTGAATTTTTCAAAAATCGCGGTCATGACTTAGAGTTTTACAGCATTCAAAACTAGTCGTTTTTCAATGGATATTTTTGCATTTAATTCAAAAACTAGCCATTTTCTGACCAATTTCACCTATTTTTTTGCCTATAAATAACCCACTATTTTAGTTTTCACCTATCTTTTAACTCTCCAAACTCTTTCCTACTTAAAATTCTACTACTCTCAAACTCTCATCTCATTTTAAAGCTTTTCTTCATCTTTTCAAACTCTTCTCTATCAATGGCTTTTAGAAGACCATCTAGAAAAGGAAAAGAAGTCCAAACTTCTCAAAAACCCTCTCTTCTTAAACTCATGAGGGGAATTACCCAAGAAGAAAAACAAAATTTCCTTAGAATCCAAGAGAAAACCATCCTACCCACCAAAATACTAAGCCTTGTTTGTCTTAAAACCTTAGGGATTGAGGATAGTATTATTGGCTACCTCAAAAATCTAGAGTGGGGGAAATTTGTCTTCATTGATGATAGGGGTATGATAAGGTAACTAGGGAATTTCTTGCCACCCTAGTTGTTCACAAAAAACTTCATCCTACCCATGGCCATTGTGCCATTGATTTTAGATTTTTTGGCAAACTCTGTAAGCTTTCACTCTAAGATCTTGCCAATATTTTTAGCCTTCAAACCAAAGGCGCCTACACCTTCAATGATTTCACCTTTGAACTGAACCCTTTTTAGACCGAAATTTCCCTAGAGCCTAAATTCGATCCAAAATCCTCTCTTGCCAAACATATCAAAACACTTTCCATTTGGATTCTTCATAGGATTGTCATCCTCACTATAAATGTTAGAGGAGATGGCAATGAGAAAGTCTCCTAAAGAGATCTCTTCTTCCTTTATGGCCTTATGAAAGGAAAGAGCATTCAAACTGCTCGATTCCTTATTGATCACTTCCTCCATCTCTCTTCCACCCAAAAAGGTGCAATTCTTCTTTCTTCCCACATCACCACAATAGCGAAGCATGTTGGGGCTCTTACTCTACCCAACAAAGCTCTTCTCCAAAAACCAATTAAACAATCCCCTATAGATTTTCAATACATGATCAATGCCAAGGCATTGAGAGAAATGGAAAGCCAATATAAGTATATCTTTGGAGATATTGGGATCTAAGAAAGATCAAGGAAGAGATGAAAAGTAGTGAGAGGTGAACCTAGTCAACCTCAAGAAGAAGCATCCCAAGTTGCTCCCACTATCCCTCCATCTCAACCTTTAGAAGAAACCAATAGACTTCTTTATAAAGTCTTAAAGAGACTTTCCCCTCTAGACCATACTTACCAAGACATATTTGACATGCAAGGTTATATCAGTCTCCCTTAACGCAACTTATAAGAGTGGGGATTTAGTGAAGAAAAGGAGGAAACACACAAGGAGGTTCCCCATGAACAAGAAGAGTAACCTAAGGATTGAGGAGATGCTTCTTAGATTTTTTTTTTTTAAATTTCTCCTTTCTTTTGTTTATTTTGCTTTGTTTTAAATTTCTTCCTTATGTTTTTTATGCATTGTAATGTGGCATTATCCAACTTCAAATGAATGCAATTATATATTTTCTTAAATTTACTCTTGTTTAATTTTTGACATTGCTTTTTGATATTGCCAAAGGGGGAAAAAATTTTAAGAACTTAAATATAAAATAAATATGTTAAAAGAAAAAGGGGAGATTATGTTAAGGGGGAGAAATATTTATGCTTAAGGATTTAAAATTTAAAAAATTTTTATGTTTATCTTGCATCAATTGAGGGGGAGTATTCTCAATTCAATTTAATTTTAAGTTATTTTATTTTACATTCAATTTGATCATCAAAATTAAAAAAGGGGAGATTGTTGACCTAAGTTATTTCAAAACTTAATCAATCCCTATTTTGATCTTGTTAATCAAATTGAAAGCTATCTAGTGTGTGTTTAAATGTCTATTTTGGATATTAGAACTTGTTTGATAAATTGGATTTCAAAGGAACTCAAAATCTCCCAAAGTATATAAGTTGGCTTCTGAGTCGCACCCAAGACAACATAGTCGTGACTACAACCATTAAATCTGGACTGCGACCATGATTTCACAACCACAACAATCAGAAGGCAAATTGTTCAATTTTTAGCTTCGAGACACAGAGTGAGTTGTGACCTCAATCGCAATTGCGACTAAGGGTACGATCCTTGATTCGAGACCGCGAATTTCATACAAAAATCTAAGCTTGCAATGGATAGTTGAAGAACCAACAAGAAGATGCCATATGTTATCTAGCCATTATGGATTATGAAGATTGCGACTATAAAATATTGGTCTCTCCCATGAAAATGGAGTCGCAACCATGAAAAAGGCTTAGCAACTACTACTCAACTCTGGCAGAGCATTTAATGTAAGATTTTGTGGCTGTTTTGAGGATCTTTTTTAGTATTTCTTTGTAACAGAAATTTAGAGGGAAGAAGCTGTAAATACCCCCTCCAAAGACCTTCATAATGATCCAAGAACTTTCATTTAAGCCAAACTCTTACAATTTTATTTCTCAAAGGCTTTACCTCTTAACTGTTATCATTTGGTTATTGTAAGAGCATTGATAACTCAAAGTGTTGAGTGTTAGCCTTGAAAACACATATTGTTGGGTTGAGATTGAGCCATTAGAAAACTCTTGTGTAGGTTTGAGTGTGAGCCTAAGGGAAACATTTGTAAAGGTTGAGTGTGAGCCATTGAAAACACATTATAAGTTTGGAGTGAGCATGAAACTCCTTGTAAGCATCATCTAGTAGTAGAATACCCAATTGAGATTAGGGAGTGGACATAGGGTTCATTAATACCTGAACCACTATAAAATTGATTGTATTCATTCTCTTTCCCTATCTCTTTCTATCTAATTTTTAATTTCCCACCAATTCAACCCCTCTTCTTGGTGCTTAAGGGCAAACATACTCATTGAGCTTTGTCTCATTCTCTAGTTGTTTAAATTTTTTAGGTAAGATTGATGAGTCAGCAAGGTAAATTCCAAGCCCTACTCATTTGCTTGGAAGTTGTTTTGCTAATTTCAAGTGTTATGATTCTTGACTATGAAGACCGTTGTTTTACAGCTTCATGGTAGTCGAAGGTTTAGTACTAACATATTACTGAGTACATGTATTGTAAATTATATTGTCATTGTTATTATAATGGTGTATGAAGCCATGAACATTTGATTAATGATATGAAATACAACTTTGGGAAATTTATGAGTTGTGTTTATAAATGACATTATAAGTTAACAAGGAAATGACAAACAAGTAATGGGCAATAAGGAAAGGTAATTAGGTTATGATCTTGGGATAAGGTCTTATATGATAAATGGCAAAGGATTATAAGTTAAACAAGGTTCTACGGGTTTAGGTGACTTTATGTCTCCCTATGCCCTAGGACCATCATAGCTTAATAAGTGGGTCGTGACACTCCCATTGCCAAAGCCGATTAGGCTGGACATATAGCCTTAATTGAAGGCTGAATAAATAGCTTTGATCCCAATACTCCTAACACCAAAGACAAACCGATAGCTTTGATCCCAATCCTTCTAACATCAAAGCTGAATAGATGGCTTTGATCCAAATCCTCTGAACATAAAAGCTGAATTGATAGCTTTAATCCCAATCCTCCCAAGCACTGTAGCCGAACAGATAACTTTGATCCTATTCCTCCCAACATCAAGGCCAAACAGATAGCTTTGATCCCAATCCTTCCCACATCACAGTTGAACAAATAATTTGATCCCAATCCTCCTAAGCACCAAAGCTGAACAAATATCTTTGATTCCAATCCTCCCAAACATCAAGGACAAATGGATAACTTTGATCATGATCTCCTTAATAGTAAGGCTGAATAGGTGGCCTTACTGAGCAAAAAATTCCAAAATCTCCCCTCTTAGGTGGACCAAATTTCTAAATCTTGAATTCTAGGCTGGATAGATAGCCTTGATTGAAATTCACAAAACCATCTTTACTTTTAACATTAAGGCCGAACAAATAGCCTTCATTGAAATCCACCCAACCATCTTTACCTTCAACATTAAGGCCGAACAGATAGCTTTAATTGAAATTCACCAAAACCATCATTACCTCTAATATTTAGGCTGGACATATAGCCTTAATTGAAATTCACTAAGACTATTCTCATATTCAATGTTAAGATTGAATAGTTAGCTATTGACAAAACCTCATTCATCCTAGGGAACCCTTCCTTTAAGGTTCATATTCTTATACCATATTTATCCTTCACAAGGTTCAATTTGCACAAAGTATGAATGCCCACATACATGACAAACACAAATAGATTACACAAGCCTAGAATATGATATGGCACAAGCCTAGAGTCTGACATGGTATAGCCTAAAATTTGACAGGGCACAAGAACACATAAGCCAAAAATCTGATGTGGCATGAGCATAAGCCCAAAGTCTAACATGGCATCTCTTTCTAGGGTTCGCATCTCTTTCTAGGGTTCATTATCATCAAAATCACTTTTTGCTAAAAACAAATTCTAATAAAGGGGTAGCTATAACCCACCCTAGGGATCTGGCCATAGCTTGATACCTACTAAGAATAGTGTGCTATGCAGAGCTAGTACGGCGGTCCCGTTAGCTAGTTAGCAGGCAAAGGTTAAGGGGGCAGCGCCCTATTGAAAAATAAATTTCCTAAAACATGCACTTTTAAATGACCAGCACTTGACTACGAACCCATAAAATTAAACTAGGCCCAAATTGGGTAAAAATGGATGAGAATGGACTAAAAAAGAGGTGCAAGAACCTGTAGGCTAGTTGCAGCAACTCACAGCTGGCTGTAGTAACCGCAGCTGTAGGTGTCCCTACGGTTACGCAATAGCTTTACTATTACTGCAGCCTATGATAAATTATCACAATGCATTTTTCTTGATCCCACATTGAAAATACACTATTTTAAGCTTCTAGACTCCCTCTATAAATACCTTACACCTCCTTACAACTTCCACACACAATTACATGCTTCTATAATCTCCTTAAAGCTTTCCAAACCCTATTCCTAAGCCTTCCAATCATTAAAAACCTTTTCCTAAACCTTTAAATCTCTAAAACCCCATTCCAAAACTTCTTCCATCACCTCAAACCTTATTCATAAGCTTCCTAATCACCTCAAGTATTATTCATAAGCTTCCTAACCACCTCAAATCTTATTCATAAGCCTTCCAATCAACTTAAACCCTATTCCTAAGCATCCTAATCAAGAAAAGGTGGAATTCAAATTCTTTCTTTTGAGTGGAATTTGTGGTACTCAAGCAATAGTGATTCAAAGTCCTTCATTTAAAAGAGATTAAGAGTCCTTCTTCTAAAAGGAGTGCTCATGCTATCCTTAAGCCAAGGTGGAACGTAGATTTGGTGCCAAGCTCATTCTCTACATTTCTGCAAACTTGCTAAATTGAACCTTGCTTAAATTGCAACCTGATTCATGAGTTATAAACTAAGAACTATGTGTATAAGCTATGTATTTCCTTTCAAAGGAATATGTGATAATGTATGAGCCTTTTTGTTTACTCATTGAGATCATCTATCTCACCCATTTTCCTTGTGTGGTTCCAGGT
This sequence comes from Reutealis trisperma, assembly GCA_947687605.1. Taxonomy (NCBI): domain Eukaryota; kingdom Viridiplantae; phylum Streptophyta; class Magnoliopsida; order Malpighiales; family Euphorbiaceae; genus Reutealis; species Reutealis trisperma. The sequence goes on along the minus strand of CANTUT010000701.1, from coordinate 392,090 downwards.
GAGCAAATGTGAGGAGGCAAGGTGATGGCTCAAACATCCTACTTTGCTTGGGGAATTCCTTGTCCGAGTTATCAATAATACTATGTTATGAAGTCTTGTCTTTAGATGCTCGGGGAATGTTAATTGATACTTATAGAGATTTATATTATTTTCCTTATGGAATTTATATGTAACAATTTACTTTAAGTCTTTCGCAAATTATGGTATTTATCTAAATGTTTTAAATGAGTTAATGAAAGAGGTTCGGTAAGATCCTAGGCATGATTATTATATGTTAATGGGTTCTACAAACGTGGGTGACCTTATGTCTCCCCATGTTCTAGGACCATCGTATCTCATAAGGTTGGGATGTGATACAAGGTGGTATTAGAGCCGTAGTTTTTAAAAGTCTAGTTTAGGCTTGTTTATGTGAGTTGCTTAAGTAAAATCCTGGAGCATAGGAATTTTTCTGTCATATCACTTGCAGTCTATCGCTAGCGTAGTTCTGCAAAATCCTAGTAGATTAGTAATCCTTGTTATTGTTTGCTTGCCTTACGATTCTTCTGACAGATGACCAAGAAGATTATGTCTGCTTGAGGACTGCGACTTAGAGCACCCCATGTGACTTGTAAGAGGACTTAGCCAGAGATGCTCAAGAAAGTTATAACTGTGATTCGCCCCGCGAGAGAAAAGACCCCTGATGAAGAAGAGGACCCCGAGGAGCGCTTAGACCCTGATTGGGTATATAGTAAGGTTCAGAAATTAGAGGATAACTATTCGTACTTGAAAGAGGAAAACCGACACCTTAAGGTAATGATTCAAGCATTAAGAGAGGATATGGAGCAGCTCAGGTCAGGGATTGTCGAGCATGGAGGGGACTACTCACCAGTAAGGTCTGCATCTTCAGCTAATCGCCGTCAAGATAGAGAGCTCCTTTGCTATCGATGTGGCAGTAGTGGCCATGTCTCTCTTGATTGCTCGGGAGATGGACACGATAATTAGGTTGAGCAGACATGATGATCGACGTAACGGCATAGCACTTTATATGATATGAATGATTTTTCCTTGGTTGCCTAGTTACCTAGGATGAGATGATTTCCTTCATTATCATGCTATAATGTGATATTATGAGGTATATGCTATATGATTATGATATTTGATATGTGCAACTATGCGATATGTGATTTGTATATGACATATGCTTAGTGATGTGACATGATAAATGCATGATGATGTGTGCAAGGATAAAGGGGAGGTTAAATGGATTAGGATAGGGGATTAGTACTAAATTCCCTTACTATGATAGATAGAATGCCTCCCAAGAAGAAGGTTCGTACAGTCGCCCAATCCGTTACGGCTAACGATGATGTTATATCGGACACCGCATCAAATGGTGCCTCAGTACCGATATGGTCAAGAGAAAGATCCAACTCGAGGGCACCGACCAAGGGCTCTAGTGAGCAAGCAACTTCGCAAGAAGTGCATGCCATGCATGAAGCAATGAGAGATTTCCACAAGGAACTGGATGAGCTACGAGCTCAAAGGTGAGAAGCACCGCCGACTCAAGAAAGGAATGGAGTTGCGCCACCTGCAGTGGTGACATCTGCTCGGAGAGAGAGGAAACGACTACTTGATGAGGGAATGACCGTGGCAGAATTTAAGAAGCTGCAACCACCTACTTTTTGTGGTGAGGAAGGAGATGACCCTCATGAATTTTTGGATGAGATGGATAAGTTAGTCCATCACTTATCTTACTCAGATGCTCGAGTGATTGAGTTGGTAGGACTCCAACTCAAGAAAGAAGCTTGGTACTGGTATGAGAGGAATATCGAGGAATGACTTTATGGCGCTGACCCACCTACATGGGCAGAATTTAAGCAAGAAGTGATGGATCAGTTCTTGCCAGAAGGAGAAAGGCAAGATAGGGCATTGTAGTTTGAGCAACTGAAGCAAAGACCAGGAATGTCCGTGTCTGATTATGCTAAAGAGTTCAACTGACTTAGTCGTTACACTGTCAACATCATCCCTACTGAAGTAAGTCACGTCAATCATTTCCTTAGAGGATTGATTACGCCTCTATTTAATTTGCTGGTAGCAACGGAGTTTCTGACCTTAGCCAAGCTCATAGACAAGGCCAAGGTCATGGAAAAGAGATACAAGGTGGAGAGAGCCGAATGAGTTGAACGAGACCAGAAGGGAAGGCATAAGAACAAAGGTCATAAAGGATAGCATGGAAATGGAGGGGAGCAAAGGAAGGAGTTTCCATCATCTGGACCACAAAATGGTCAAACTAGGCAAGAGATCCCCGCATGTGGCAAATCTGGAGGGAAACATCCTGGAGTCTGCCGAAAAGATACTGGCGCTTGCCTTAAGTGTGGGCAAATAGGGCACTTCATAAAGGACTGCCCTCAGATGAGGAGCCAAGGGAATGGGACCATGGTACGACCATAACCCAAGCCGTTCCAAATGCAAGGACAAGGAGTCAAGGACAAAGGACCAACGGTTGGGAATGCACCGACGACAGAGAATAAGGGCAAGGGTCAATTCTTCACGTTAAATCCACAAGAGGCTCGCGATTCACACACCGCCATCACAGGTATCATCCCCATCCAAAGTTCTAGTGCCAAATGTTTAATTGATTCTGGTGCTACCCACTCATTTGTGTCGCCTTGTTTTGCTAAGTATTTGGGTATAGATAAGGAATTGATGAGTGAACCGTTAGTAATAGCAACTCCTTTAGGGGAAGTGATGGAAGTGAAGTATGAGTATAAGGGATGTGATGTAGACATTAATGGACAAACACTTCCAGTAGTATTGCTAGAATTGGACATACTAGAATTCGATGTGATATTAGGGATGGACTGGTTGTATGAGCATGGAGCTCGTATCGACTGTAGGAAGAAACTTTTTGAGTTTCGAACTAGAGACAGAAAGGAGTTTGTGTACCAAGGAGATAGGAATGAGAATCCTTTGAACTTGATATCGGCCTTAGGGCGAGGCGGATGTTAAGGAAAGGAGGCCAAGCGTATTTAGCTCACGTAGTCGACACCGACAAAGAAACTGCCATTCGAAATAAGAGCATTCCAGTAGTGGACGAGTTCATGGATGTCTTTCCAGAAGATTTACCTGGATTACCCCCTAATTGCGAGATCGAGTTCAACATTGAATTGCTACCCGGTATGCAACCGATATCGATACCACCACATCGTATGGCACCAATGGAGCTGAAAGAGTTAAAAACACAATTGCATGAATTGCTCGATAAGGGCTTCATTCGACCAAGCAGTTCTCCATGGGGCACTCCAATATTGTTCATGAAAAAGAAAGATGGATCGTTTCAAATGTGCATCGACTATCATCAACTTAACAAAATCACTGTGAAGAATAGATACCCGTTGCCGAGGATTGATGATCTTTTTGATCAACTGCAAGGAGCTAGTCACTTCTCCAAGATTGACTTAAGGTCTAGCTATCATTAATTAAAGATCCGAGGAGAAGATATCTGTAAGACTGCCTTTCGTACTAGATATGGGCATTACGAGTTCACGATTTCGCCATTTGGTTTGACGAATGCTCCTGCTGCTTTCATGGACTTGATGAATCGAGTTTTCAAGCCATTCTTTGACAAGTTTGTGATCATGTTCATCGATGACATCCTGATCTATTTGAAGAATAAAGAGGAACATGAAGAACATCTGAGGATCGTACTACAAACGTTACATGATCACCAACTCTATGCTAAGTTATCTAAGTGTGAATTTTGGATGGAGTCAGTTAACTTTCTTAGACATGTAGTAAGTAAGGAAGGAATTCAAGTTGATCCTAAGAAAGTTAAAGCAGTAGCGAATTAGCCGAGGCCCACAACAGTTTCTGAAATACGAAGTTTCTTGGGTATGGTGGGATATTATCGTAGATTCGTGCAGGACTTTTATAAAATAGCAGCCCCATTGACTAAGTTGACAAGAAAACAAGTTAAGTTCAATTGGGAAGAGTCCTGTGAGAAGAGTTTTCAGAAACTCGAAGAGTGTTTGGTATCGGCACCAGTTTTGACATTACCTGAAGGAGAAGAAGGAATCACAGTCTATTGCAATGCTTCGAGAGTAGGACTTGGGTGCGTTCTGATGCAAAGAGGAGAAGTCATTACCTATACATCACGACAACTAAAGAGACATGAAGTGAATTACCCTACTCACGATTTAGAATTAGCTGCAGTAGTGTTCGCTTTAAAGATCTGGAGACATTACATCTATGGGACGAAGTGTGAGATTTACACAAATCATAAGAGTCTTCAATATATCTTGAGCCAAAGAGACCTCAATCTAAGACAAAAGAGATGGATCGAACTATTAAAGGATTATGACTGTCAGATTCTTTATCATCTCGGGAAGTCAAATGTAGTGGCAGATGCCTTGAGTCGAAAGTCGATGGGAAGCCTAGCCTATGTGGATGTCAGAAAAAGGGCCGATTGTGAAGGAGCTAAAGGAATTGTTTAATCAAGGATTGAAACTGGAGATTGGAGGATCAAGAGTTCTATTGGCTCATTTCCAAGTAAGATCTAAGTTATTGGAAGAAATAAGGAATATGCAAGATAGAGACCCATATTTGGTGAAGTTGAAGGATGAGACAAGAGAAGGAAAGAACCCTGAGTTTGAGATAGTCAATGGAGTTTTAAAGTGTAAGAATAGAGTATGCGTGCCTGATGTGGATGGACTAAAGGAAAGGATATTGAAGGAAGCACATCAGACACCTTACAGTGCTCATCCTGGAACTACCAAGATGTACCATGATGTGAAAGCTAATTATTGGTGGCCTGGATTGAAGAAAGATGTAGCTAAGTTTGTAGCATCCTGCCTGACTTGCCAATAAATCAAGTACGAACATCAACGACCCTTAGGATTGCTATAAGAGATTCGATTACCCGAATGGAAGTGGGAGCGCATCACTATGGACTTCATTGTTGGTTTACCTAGGACCTCCAAAGGATATGATTCTATATGGGTTATAGTAGATAGATTGACAAAGTCTACCCATTTCCTAGGAGTTAAGACCACATATTCTACCACTAAGTATGCGCAGTTATATATAGATGAGATCGTGAAACTACACGGAGTGCCAATTTCCATCATCTCCGATCGAGGAACACAATTCACCTCAAGGTTCTGGCAAAAGTTACAAGAAGTGTTAGGAACACAATTAGATTTTAGTATGGTGTTTCATCCTCAAATGGACGGCCAGTCTGAAAGAATGATTCAGACACTCAAGGACATGCTAAGGATGTGTGTTTTGGATTTTGGTGGTAACTAGGATAAGTATTTACCCCTGATTGAATTCGCCTACAACAACAACTATCATTCGTCTATTGGCATGGCGCCATATGAAGCATTGTATGGGAGGAAGTGTCATCCTTCGATTTGTTGGTCTAAACCTGGAGACAAGCATATAGAAATGCCCGAATTGCTTAAGGAGACCACGAAAAAAGTACCAATAATTCAAGATAGACCGAAGATGGCATTCAGTCGATAAAAAAGTTATGCAGACCCTAAGCGAAAGGAAGCCCAATTCGCTGTGGGAGATCATGTGTTCTTAAAGGTTTTGCCAATGAAAGGAGTTATGAGATTTGGCAAGAAAGGAAAGTTATCACCTCGTTTCATAAGTCCTTTTGAAATCTTAGATAAGGTTGGAGAAGTGTCTTATAGACTTGCCCTGCCTCTAACTTTGCCACATGTACACCCAGTGTTCCACATTTCCATGTTAAAGAAATATGTGTCGAATCCATCGCACATTCTTTTATCTCCAGACATTTCGTTAGATGAACAACTATCTTACGAGGAGTCACCAATAGCTATAGTGGATCGACAAGTGAAGAAGTTAAGAAATAAAGAGATACCCATGATTAAGGTTCAATGGCGAAATCATGGGATAGACGAGTGCACTTGGGAAGTGGAGGAGGAAATACAACAGAAGCATCCTCAGCTTTTCAAGAGTAACTAGGTAAGGGTTTAAATTCAAGTACGAATTTCTTTAAGGGGGGGAGAATGTAACAACCCACATCAACCCTAGGAATTTTCATGATAAATTGCTTGAATTAGAATCTATAAGGTTAAGTGTGTGCCTGTGTGAATGCTTGTGATCTAAGTGATTGATGAGTATGTGGCATATTAAATTAATTTTAATATGCATAATATGTGTTGCTATTATGAAATAAATGACTTACATGAAGTGCATTTGCATAAAAGAATTTATTTTAAATAAAATGAATTTTCATGCAAAAAATAATTTTTAAGCATAAAATAATTTTATGGGTATTTTTAAAATATTTTTAAATAAATATTTTGAGGGAAATATTCCAAAATTAAAAAATAAAAATATTATTTTTATTTCTAAACACTTCAGCCAAAATTTTTAAAGAAAAAGGCCTAATACCCAAAAGCCCACTACACAAAAATGCTCCTAACTTATTTCATTAAGGGTAATAGTGGAAATTCCACTCCAACCCTAATATATATTCAAATTTTCGGCCAGCAAGGGTTTTCCAGCAGCCACTCCCTCATTCTTTCTGTATTCTCATAGAAAAATCTCTCAAAATAATTCTCTCTACCGAAATATTGAAAACACTTTACCGTTTCGCGATTTCGTGACCGTAATCGTAAGTTTTTAATCTCTTTCAATTTCTAAACTGTTTTCTATGAAATAAATTATGGGAAAATTATTTTGAATTGTTTGATTACTGATTTCTATAGATTCAATTCTGTTTGAGTAAATTTTTGGGAGAGAAAATTTATTTTCTATCGAAAACACAATTCTTTCCGCAAGATTTCTCCAAAGGTGAATTCTATAACTTAAAATCACAATTTTATTGCATAGACATCATGGGGGAGGGGGGGTGATTTGTGTTTCTTTGCATTCTAAACTGATTTTTGATTTGTTTTGATGAAAAATATTGCAAGAAATAATATTTCTATATATTTTTGTGATGACCGAAAAGTTTCAAAAAACAAAGGAATTCAAGATTTTCGCATTAGGATTTGGAAATTGGAAAATTCTATTCTTTCATGAATACATGGCTGCCAATTTGTGTGAATTGATGTTCTAATATGATATTTGTTTTTGTTTAGATGAAAAATAATGATTTGAATCATGTGTTTGTTTATCGCTGAAATAAACGAAATGCACGGAAAGCGCGGAAACTCATGATTTTTCACCTAAGCCTTTGAACTTAGAATTTTTTTGTATAAACCTTACCTATGGCTGCCAATTTGTGAGATAATGTGTTCTAAACTGATATTTTCAATGATTGAATGAAAAATAATGGTTTAAACAACCTGTTTGCATATTTCTGAAATGACCAGAAAAAACCAAAAATAAGAAAACTCATGTTTTGTGCACTGTAATCCAAAAGATTGAATTTTTATATATCAATGGCACCAATAGTGGCCGATTCTTATGGATTTGAGTTCTAAAATGATTTTTGTTATGTTTACATGAAAAATCTTGGTTTAAACCATGTTTTTACATATTTTTGAAATAGATAGAAAAACACGAAAAGAAGAGGAATTTGGTTTTCACCTTAAGGATGCATTCGGCCTACATGAACAATTGTGTCTAAATGTTTATAAATTTTATGTGATGTATATTGGTGATTGTTGACATGTATGTATGTATAATAAATGATGAAATTGCATGTTAGTTGAAGGTATGTTCCTATATAAACTTAAATGTGTTTTGGTATACTTAAGGTATCTTAATATCATATTATGGTTAGAATGCAAATGTGATTGAGGAATTTGGAACTAGATGTCATGATGACTTGATGATAAATATATGGTTATGATTTAATGAAGTGAAAGAGATCATAAGAGTTAAGCATGACGTTTGAAGGATTAATTATTAAGCTGACATGTATGAAAGTGTAAAGTGAATTAAGATGATTGATACGTGAATTGATATTGGGATAATGATAATGTGATGACCTTAAAAAGGTATTGATATGATTGCAATGTGTTTTCATGTGAGCCTACAAGGCCTAAGTATGCAAGACTTTTAAGTCAACGTGATATGTGCAAGTGATGAGTACACCTATGAGTGAACTCTAATGTGTATGCTATATGTGTATGGGTAGTTATGGGATAGGAACATCAAGAGTAAATAAATACTAAGTATTAAATCAAATATTATGTTAGAGTTTGAGGAGCCTTAGAAGTGTAAAGGGGACTATGAGTACTAGGAGCAAAGGAACCCCAAGGTGAGTAAACACTATGTTCACAAGTGTGAGTAAACCCAATGCTTTTGATACAAGTATGAGTAAACATTGAATTCGTTCTACAAGTGCAAGTAAATGAAATGTTCTTGTTACAAAAGTGAACAACATCATGTTGTGTTATGTGATATGCGATGTGAACCTTTGTGATCTTTGAAACCCAAGTTCTTTCCATTTTTGTTTTATTATATGATTTCTTTGTCAAGCTTAGGTTGCCAAGGGACATTTGGTCCAAAACTAATTTGTTACCCAATGAGAACTTTTTTTGTGAATGACACCCTAACTTGTATTCTTTCTAGAAGTACACTTATATTGTATTATTGTTATAAGCCAAACTACTATTGTTATTGAAATACATGTTATTGTTGCCATATGTGATATTGTTAATTGTGTTTGCCAATAGCTCTAGCTATGGTACCTTTAACCTTTATGTAGAATCCTCATACCGATGCGGGTAATCATTAAAACCTGTGCACATGGTCTTAACCCGATGGATAGGGGTAGTGTATCCACCTCAGTTAGAAGGGGCGGCTCTAGCCATAGAGCCTGATCAGTTTCACGCTTTATAAGTGATGGGAGTTGGAATTTGGCAAAGGCCAGCTCTCCTCGATGTGTTTAGAGTGGATTGAGTAGTGTCTCCACTCTATAAGTGTTATAAGTGTGATTTCTGCAAACTTGCTAAATTGAACCTTGCTTAAATTGCAACCTGATTCATGAGTTACAAACCATGAACTATGTGTATAAGCTATGTGTTTCCTTTCAAAGGAATATGTGATAATGTATGAGCCTTTTTGTTTACTCATTGAGATCATCTATCTCACCCCTTTTCCTTGTGTGGTTCCAGGTGAGCAAATGTGAGGAGGCAAGGTGATGGCTCAAGCATCCTACTTCGCTTGGAGAATTTCTTGTCCGAGTTATCAATAATACTATGTTATGAAGTCTTGTCTTTAGATGCTCCGGGAATATTAATTGATACTTATAGAGATTTATATTATTTTCCTTATGGAATTTATATGTAACGATTTACTTTAAGTCTTCCGCAAATTATGGTATTTATCTAAATATTTTAAATGAGTTAATGAAAGAGGTTCGGTAAGATCCTAGGCATGATTGTTATATGTTAATGGGTTCTACGGGCGTGGGTGACCTTATGTCTCCCAATGTTCTAGGATCGTCGTATCTCATAAGGTTGGGATGTGACAAAAATAAATATTCTTGGAGCATCTAACGACAACCCTTCATAGCATATTATTATTAAAGACTTGGACAAGGAATTTCCTAAGTGAGGTAGGGTGCTTAAGCCATCACCTTTCCTCCTCATACTGCTCACCTGTAACCACACAAGGGAGAAGGGATTAGATAAATGATATCAATGAGTAAACAATAGGGCTTATACAATAACACATATCCCTTAGAAAGGGCTCATAGCTCATAACTTATAGTTCATGATTCATAGTTTGCAATTTAGAAAGGTTTGCAGAAATCACACTTATGACACATAACATATAGAGTGAAGGCTATTGCCATAATCATTCAAACACATAGAGTGAAGGCTATTGCCTTAATCATTCAAACATATAGAGTGAAGGCTATTACCATAATCACTCGAACACATAGCCAATGATTACTCACATCGGAACGAGGATTTTTGCATAAAAAAGGTTATGGGTATCATAGCTAGAGCTAATGATAATCACTTATAACAATAGCATTTAGTGAAAGTAATAGTGTGTAGCATATTGGCAATAACAATTAACTTATTAAACAAAAGATAAAAGAATAGTGTGATTCTAAAAAGAAAATAAGGTAAGGCAACAATTATGAAGGACTTTTCATATCATTAAACAAATAATACTAGCTTTGGACAAATTGTCCTTTGGCAACCCAAGTTTAACAAAGAAATCATATAATCAAATTTAAAATGAAGTGAACCTAAGTTTCAAGAAGTTTTAAAGGTTCCCATAAAACAATCATGATAGCTTGTACTTGTAACAATAGCATAATTTTTACTCACACTTGTAATATGAACATAGTGTTTACTCACACTGGTAACATAAACATAGTGTTTACTCACCTTATGGTTCCTTCGCTCCTAGTACACATAGCCCTTTAAACCTCTAAAGCTCCTTAAGCTCTATCATAATATTTAATTTAATACTTAGTATTTATTTAATCATGATGCTATCTGATCCCATAACTACTCTATGCACATATAACATTCACATGCACTTAGAGTTGCATATAGAAGTGCACTCATCATTTGCACATAACATAATGACTATTAAAAGTCTCGTACACTTAGCCTTTATAGGCCCATATGAAAACACAATACAATCATGTTAATACCTTTCTAAGGTTAACACAATATCATTACCTCAATATCAATTCACTTTAACAATCATCTCAGTACACTTAACACTTTCATATATGTCAACTTAACAAATAACCTTTCAAGCATCATACTTATCTCTTACGACTAATTCCTTCAATCAATCTCTTCTTAAATTCAAGATCATTAATTAATTATTAACTCATCATACAACCTACTTCCATAATATCCAATCACATTCACATATTAGTCACAACATAAGGTTAAGATACCTTAAGTATACCTAATTGCCCTTAGGCTTGTCTAGGGTCATTCCTTCAACCAACATGCAATTTAACTAGTTATCATTCATTCATACATGTCAATAATCATTAAAATATATTACACAAAAATTATGGACATTTGGATAAGAATCCCAATGTAGGCTAAATGCTTTATTAAGGGAAAAACTGAATTTTCTTACTTTTTGCACTTCTGTCTTTTACAGTAATATGTAGAAACATAGTTTAAACCCATATTTTTTATGTAATTAAAACAAAAATCATTTTAGAACATAATGATATAGGAATTGGCTCATATATAAATCCATATGCATGAAAATTTACAACTATAGGTTTTAGGATGAAAAATCATGAGTTTTCTTATTTCTGGTACTTTTTGGTCATTACAGCAATATGTAAAAATTTGATTTAAACTATTATTTTTCATTCAATCACAAAAAATATCAATTTAGAACATCCATATGTACAAATCAACAGCCACTGACATGTCTTATGCATGAAAATTCTAAGTTTAGGGTTTTAGAGTGAAAATCATGAGTTTTCTAGCTTTCTGTGCTTTTTGTTCATTACAGAAATATGTAAATACCTGATTTAAATCATTATTTTTATCCAAAAAAAACAAATATCACTTTAGAATTTCCATCATACATATATTGGCAGCCATATACATATATAATCATAGAATTTTCTAACTTTAAAGTTATAGAACGAAAACATTGCATTTCTTTGTTTTTTAAAACTTTTCAGTCATTATAATAATATGTAGAAATATGATTTAATTCAATATTTTTCATCTAAACACATCAAAAATTAGTTTAGAATTCAATGATGTAGAAACTGTCCCCCTTTATTGAGTTTATGCATGAAAATTTCAATTTTGAGTTACAATATTCACTTTTGGAGAAATCAGGTAGGAAGGTTAGTTTTTTTGGTAGAGAAATTAATTTCTCTATCAAAAATTCTCCCAAACTAATTTAAATCTTTAGAAATTAGTAAATACCCAGTTTAAAATAATTTTCTCATAATTTATTTCATAGAAATCAAATAACAAATTGAAGGGAAAGAAAAACTTATGAATATTGTCAAGAAATAACAAAGATTGAAGGTGTTTTGTGAATTTTGGTAGAGAGAATAAATTTGAGAGAATTTTTCTACTAAAATATGAAATAACAGAGGGTGGCTACTGGAATTCAAGGGTTGGCTGAATTTCTTGAATTTATATGTAGGGTTTTGGGTAATTTTCAAGATTACCCTTAATGAGCTAGGTTAGGAGTATCTTAGTGTAGTGGGCTTTTAGGTATTTGGGCTTTCTATTTAATTTAGTGGTTGATTATGGGTAATTAAAAATAAAATATTTTTCTTATTATTTTCATTAAAATTTACCCCAAAACATTTATTTAAAAATATTTTGAAAATACTCATAAAATTATTTTCTGCTAAAAAAATGCCTTTTTGCCTAAAATTCATTTTATGAAAAAAATAAAATTTTTCATGCTAATGCACTTCATATAAATTATTTATTCCACACTAATAATTCATATTAGGCATATTAAAATTAATTTAATATGCCACATACTCATGATTCATATCAGACATGAATTTTCATAAAATTACATATTTTGTCACAACAACTCTGAATTCAAGCAAATTGGTCATGAAAACTCTTAGGGTACATGTCGATTGTTACATGTCATTATCTCATTTTTGCCATGCATTGCACGAGTAATATTTGTTTCATAGATCATATTATATCTATTTCACGCATACATAAATTTCTTTTTTTTTTTTTTTACAAAAGCTTTTTTGTATTTAAGCCAAACTAATTTTTTATATTGTTTTAACCAAAACCTAGTTCCTAAGCCATCTTTCATGTTTCAAGGACTAGTACTTTTCCTTAGGTTATATGTTATAATTTCAGAGTCAACCAAATTGGGTTTTTCCTTTAATTTTCCCAATTAAAATAAAGAAAATTAAAGTGGTGACTCTTTTTGCAAATTACAGTTTACAAAATACAATTTTCTTAACTTATCCCGAGTTCCAATCATGATGTTTCTTCCAAATGAGCATTTTGATTCTCTTTAGCGTATCGGATAGGTGCTCAAGCAAGACCTCACACTCTGGTGTTCTTGAATCCCTCTCTTGGTTACCTAAATTGATTCAAGATTTTCCCCCAAAAACCTTTAGAAAGTTAAGGTTGCTCTTTGATTTGTTTTTAACTAAACTCATTTTCAATTTGCAAGCGTTTGTTCTTTCACAAAGAACAAAGAAAAGAATTGAAGATCAAAAGAAAAATTTAAGCAACTCTTTCTTCTACTTTTCTTTCTCTCTCTCAACTTCTCTCTAAAAGCTTCAAAAATGAAAATGATGTTCAAATCTTGTGAAGAAAAGATGAACATAACACTTATATACTTCTTTTCTTCAAGACTTAATCGTTAAGTCTTCACAATGACCATAACACCCTTTTAGCTCATCATTTGATGAAGGGGCAAAGGTGGACTTTGCTTCGTCAAATGGTGAAATGACCATTGTATCTTAAGGATAAAATGGATATTTCCATTAGCCAAAAGATGTAATTATAATTTTAACCTTAGTTGCAAATTATCTAACCCCTAAACCCATCACATGAGCTTATGAACAGTGAATTTTCTCTAACTCTTAAATTGCCTTTTTTCTATATCACATATGGGCTTGGGCCACATCTCATATGTTAAAGATTTTCACTAAGCTTTTAATTGAATCTAAACCTTTTTAAATTTAGCATCAGGATATGTTAGGGTCCTAGTAAATTTAATTATATATTTAATGTTTTTACCACTAATCAATTAATTGAACAATTTAATTAATTATTAAGATAAACCTTTTATACTTGAATGGTGATCACTATTAGGTATGTGACTTTTAGGCTCATATCTAATTAGTAATGGGAATAAGAAAACATTTTGCTCTACTAACGTGAAATGCCCACTTTACACTTATTCCCATAAGCTGAGTGATAGCTAGCATTCTATATCATAAGTACCTAATTAGAAATTAATTTTTATAGTTGATAATTTTAAACATCACATGGACCATTGATCATAAATTATCATGCACTATAATCCCTTCATTAAAGATCCCAATCTCAGCTAAGGTAATAGTTTAAGTTAAGTCCTAATGTGCCTTGGTTCTATATCCTTTTCTTAATTCTAATTCTTAATGAGACTGTTTATCCTAGCCAGGAGCTTTAATTATCAAAAATAATCATATAGCATAGGATCTTAACCTCATTTACTTAAGGTAATGAATTCTATCTTGGCGATCACTTACCTCCATATATAACAAATTAGAACTATCACATGCCATATATCCGTAAATGAATAGTACATCTATTCATGCAGTAATAAATCCTAACTACCTATGTATGAGATATAGTATCCTTTAAGTCAAAGAATTATATGCACTATTATGACCTAATGATAAATAATTAAAAAGTATTAAAACCCTATATTATTGCTATCTAATGTCACTGTTGCATTATTCATCCTATGAATATCCACATGTTTGTAACGACATCACATGTCAAGCAGCATGAGACTCACTACCTCTATAATTATCCATATGACATACTGATTATAGAAAAGAAACAGAGGTGATGGTCTTTTGTAATTAATGATGCCCAGTCCTTAATCCTATGACTATGAACATATTTAAAATATTTGTACAAGAGCAATCTATCTCCCATATTCTTAATAGTTGAGAATAGATCCTCTTCTAGATACTTAAGGGATATATTTAACAACATTAAACCCTTTTCGCACTATGAAAATATATATTATAACATTGGGAATTAATATTTACAATTACATAATTATTATATGGCTCCTAGGGCACATATTGATAGATTTCTCACTTGTACTAGAGCCATTATGCTTAGTATCAAAAACTCATCTTCTCAAGATGAAGTTTAAGTATTACTAACTTTTGACTTTACTTAATGGATTAACCAAGTTAATGGTTAATGTTATTTTCTGCAAGGCTAGAATGCTTATTCCAATAATTGATTTGATAATATCTTAATGCCTTTTGAAATATTCTGGATTTTAGTGTGAGACTCGAGTTCTCTTGCATAAGCTAAAGCTCCATTATTATCACAGTAGAGAAATCCTCATGATGTATTGGAGAAACTCTTAAAACAGTTCATAACTGCTGAATCCAAATAGTTTCTTATTTGTAACATCTTATATAGCAAATTTAGATTCCACAATGAAGCTTGTAATAACAATTTGCTTAGAATTTTTATAGTAAATTATTTCTTCATCAAAGATAACAACAATCCCAATGATAGACTCTCTATCATTTATGAAGTATAAACCCTTAATTTTGCACTGTCCAATATGTGTTTGAACCTTAAAAGCACTTAAGCTCGATAAACAGACCTTCAGAAGTCAAAAACTCTCAAAATGGGAAAATCAAAATATTTCTTTTTGGCATTTGAACCCTTTCAAATCATTCGGGACTAAGTAACGAGTACAATGCAACTAGAATCATAAAAGAACAAGTAAGAAACGAGCAAGAACCGGCAAAAATGGCAAAACGGGCCAAAATAGGCTCATTACCGCAAAGGGTTATGGCATTGCCGTGAAGGCCTTTGCGGAATAGCAAAGGCCTATGCAATAGTGCTAGAAAGAGCTATGCAGCGTCACAAAGCTCTCTGCGGCAACTCCAACGAAAATCTAATTTTTTGCAATTCCACGTCAAATATGAACAACTTCTATACGTCAACTCTCCCTCTATATATAGAGGACCTCTTCACACTTCAAAAGACTAACTTCTAGAGCTGGAAAAGCAATAACTTCAAGCAAACCACTTTTCATTTGCTCCTTACTTTGCAAAGCGAGTTGGCAGGTTTCTCCTTGATTCCTACCTAACTAGTTTAAAGCTTTTCGCTCGCCTATTCAAGGCAAGTCTCTTGCCCAAGGCTCATGTCCGTCACCCAAGGCTAGCCACCACCCACCATCCAAAGCCAATTGCTGCCTGCCATATGAGGCCAGCCGCCACCCGCCATCCAAGGCTAGCCACTACCTGCTATCCCAAGCCAACCGTCGCTTGCTATCCTAAAGCTAGTTGCCGCCTGCCATCTGAGGTAAGCTTCCTTTTCCTTTAATTTGGTGTTGTTTAAATTTCCTTGCCTCTTTTAGTTAGTTAATTAAATTGATTCATCTAGGTTGTTAGCTAATCAACTCGGTAATCAATTAAATTAATTAATTAACTCAATGCTCTTTTAATCAATCAATCAAAACATGATAAAGTGGCTAGGCTAAACTAACCCCTTCACAAGAAGGGAGAATTACGTTGATTATGATTCCCATTCAAAGGGATATATACGCATGCTTGGTTCAGGCAGCAAATCTAATTTAAAACTAACCAACTTTCCCCCTATCACCTTCTTCACTTACTCGTATTTTGTTTCTTTTACTTTGTTATTAAGTTTAGTTTAGGGAATGTGTGACTTCCCTATAACCCATAAGGGATAGAGGAGGTATCCCTTATGTTTGGGTTTCATTTGTAATGTCAACCTTTATTTAGAATATTAATTGTATTTATTTTATTGTTGAAATGAATGATCATGCATATTATAAATTGTTCATGCATTTTAGTTTGCCCATGAAATATATTTTAAGTTACTCTTATATTAACTGGCCAAACTTATTTTGTTAAAATAAACTGAAAACCTAGTCTCCGAATCCTCTTTGGTTTTGAGGGTAGTGACCTTTTTTCCTTCGGCTAATAATTGGAGTCAAATGGATTTTTTTCTTATATTTTCCCAAATAAAAATAAATTAAGGTGGCGACCATAAGAAATAATTTTCAAACTTATCAAAGATAAGCCTAAGGGCTTCCTCATGAGTTCTTTCCCAAATGAGCATTTCAATTCCCTTTAATGGATCAAACCGGCGCTCGAGCGAGGCCTCACATGTAGTAACTTTCTTCATTTGTCAAAATTAAATCTTAAATACTTCTCAAGGTTTTAGAATAATTTTCATTATATTTCTAATAATTTAATCCTAGATCTGTTAGTCATACTAACAACATTCTCGATGTCCAGCTCATTATACAACTCTTATATAATTTAGATTTCTTATAGTCATGATATAAGAAATCCATGCCATACTTTTTTTTAGTATCTAGGGAATCAACACTCAAAAAGTGGATATCAAAATTGTAGGAAATAAAACTTTTGGATTTAGCATGTTGAACTTTTCAACATCTTTTCCAAATATTAACTTAGACATATTTAACATTCTCTTCAATCTATCTGTATAGATATGAATTAACAAAAATATAAAATATTTATCTCAAGTCTAAATGAAGAAAGTAATAGTTAAACCATTCTACAAATGCAAATATATTAATACTTTTACAAACTACTATGCTATATATGTACAAAACTTGAAAGTGAGGAGTCCCCTATTATCCTTTTGTACATTAAGGATTCATCTTGCAATGGTACAACTCATTAAGGTTTACATACTTTGAAACTTTCTCAAGACTCTAAGCCTTTAGATTTATTTAATGATTATGTTTTCTTTTCTAGAGAAAGAAAGCTAGTATTGACATCTATATGTCAAACTCATAATCATTATACATCGTTGTATCTTATATAGCTATAATAGAATCATCTCATAATTTGCTTCATCATGGGTGTACAACTTTTGTGCATTCATGTAAAGTAAATTATATTTTTCTTAAAATTAGATTAAAATTAGATATTTTACTATCTCATGATTTACTTCATCATGAATATACAACTATTGTGTATTCATATAAAGAAAATCATATCCTATGAAAAAGTTAGATATTCTACTAAACCTTTTAGCAACTTATAAGGATAAAACATTTAGTTAGTTATAGACTTTTCACAAGGTTGATCAAATTTACTTTGATAATTTTGTTGGACATTATTGGATGACATTCACCCAATCATTCTATCTTTCTTAATATGTCAATTTCTTAACTAAACACTTTTTCAAGAAATAACATCTTTGCTACAACTCTTTGTTATGCAAAAGATAGAAATACTATCCTAAACTACCTTTAGGATATGCAACAAACTTTATTTTAAATAGAATTATCTTCCAATTGTCTAACTTTAGCTTATCAAATAAAGCTAGATATCTCAAATCTTATTATGAGTAAGAATTTTGATATCTATCCATATCCTATCACATATGAATTAGGATTTCTATTTAAGAATGTTATGCTATTAATTGTAAATTTCCATAAGGAAATAAGTAAAACTTTTATATTTCATCATCTATCATGTCATATCATATATGTTGTAATTTATTCTTTTAAGTATATGATCACCTATGATTTTCCCAAAAAGAATTATGACTATATGCGAATTTTATATTTAGGAAATTCCTCAAAAATTGGTAGTTGAGTTCTCCCCACTTCTATTAGATCAAAGGGTTATGATACTCTTTCCTTTTTTGCATGAAATACCTTTAATATTTATTTTCCTTTTCATCTTGAATTTCTTGAATGTTTCAAAAATTCAAATGACCAATTCATTTTATTTACCTTTTTTTTCAAATGGGTCAATATTATATTTTTAGGTAAATACAATATATTAGGATATACTCCCATTAACAATTTCACAAATGGTATTGATGCATTTGTATGCATAAATTTTAAAACTTCTCTGATTTCAATCCTTTTGTCTAATGAATGGTGACATAGTTGTTTTTGCATTAGATACTAGACTTCTAAGTTGAAACAAGTTCACAACCTGATGGGTAGTGACATATGTTATCCAACTAAGTTGTCTTATCTTCAGCTAACAAACTAATCAAAGAAATCATATTGGTTTTATATTAGAGTTCTTTATGGCATTATTATAGAAACACTTGGAGTTGTTTTGTTATTATTAACTTAATAATAATGCATCAAACATATAATACATACTCTCGAGTTTATTACAATAATAAACCATGCAAACATTTTTCTAATAATAGAATTTACAATTTCTTGAAGTTACAAAATAATATAGCTTAAGTATGAAATACATACATGATTTAAAAAACATGATTTTAAAATCATCATAAAGTACATACAAGACATATAAAATATGATTTCTAAAATCATCATGAAGTATTCTAAAAGCTTTTTGGAAACAAACACTTTGGCCCTTAGATCTCTTAAAATCACTTGATTTAACTCCATGCTTCCGTTGCTTACTTTGATCATGCATATGGCACAGAAGCATCTATATAAGGAATCCTAGGAACATATGAACTATATGAATTATTGGAATATAGTAACAAGAGATAAATTTACCTTCACAAGGTTTATTCTTCTCTTTGTCTTTTAGTATTCATAATACTTAGAATAATTACTTTTCCAATATTCATAACATTGACAATAGAAACATTTTCTTTTGTCAATTATAGCATTATCTATAGACTTGTCCCTTGCAATTTCCCTTTTAAGATTTATGATAAAAACTTTCTCTATTACCTTAAAGTGCATTTTCCATCTAATGAAAATTTGGAATGAATTTGAAGAATTAAACTATTTAAAAATTATTATTCATCAAAACATTTAGACTCTCTAGTTTTTTGATGAATTCAATCATCATATGAAAACAATTTCAAATTTATTTTAATTAAAAATTAGTAAGAAATAAAAGAGGTTACTCACAATTCAAATTCTTTCATAAAGAATACTAGATAGAAAAATAGAATAATAAGAAATTAAAGATAAAATATTTTCTTCTTTGATTTATTGACTCTAATTTCTTACTTAGAATAAGAACAAGAATGAAAAATATGGAAAAGATAAAGAAAAATAAAGTTATGAAGATCAAAAAGAAACAATTTCTTCTTTTCTTCCATTACAATTTCTTTTTCTTTCCTTTTTCTTTCTTTTATTTTTCTTTTTCTTTCTTTATAACTTTCTTCATATACAAACAAAATAACTACCTTAATATCTCATATTAATTAGTGTATTTATGTCCATCATACAAATCTTGTAGACGATGCATAATTACTTAGAGTCTTGTTATGCTCATATGTTATTCTTGCAACCCTTAACTTATAAAACAATCATATAGCATCAACCTCTTCTAATATTTTATTTCCATTGCACTTAGAGTAATATGTTCCTTTGGAGTAGTCTTTTCTTTAAAAGACCAAGAACAAATCAAGTTGAATAA
Organism: Reutealis trisperma; assembly: GCA_947687605.1. Taxonomy (NCBI): domain Eukaryota; kingdom Viridiplantae; phylum Streptophyta; class Magnoliopsida; order Malpighiales; family Euphorbiaceae; genus Reutealis; species Reutealis trisperma. The sequence goes on along the minus strand of CANTUT010000701.1, from coordinate 372,049 downwards.
ATACACTATGTACTTAAATGCAAGGACCATTTTAAGGTTATCAAACCAGTCCATAGATTTAGGCCTTGTAAGCCTAAAAGAATTAAATGTATTCACAGGTAGATTTGTCATCATATTATCAAAATGCAGAACATAACTAAATTAATAACTTATGTAATTATGTAGCTACCATAAAGATTTGGTCTTTAATCAAAATAATAATCCTATTGATGCGTATTCTGCAAGTGTACAAATCGCATAAGTAATGCAATGATGAGTAGAGTTATCATTCCACTAGAGACAAGGTTCAAGTACTAGCTCAAATGTTGACTGTTGTCTAGTTAATCAAAAGTTCGAGTAATATTTAAACTAAAATAACTAAACTAAATTAAGAACTTTAATTAAGATAATGTAAATGAGTTACAAGAGAAAAAATTGATGGCAAAAGCTACCTAGATATTTGAATCCTCCTAGACCCCACATGTATTTCATGAATGGAACTCAACTAAATCAAACATCCAATTGAATTGACATTCCACTAAGTTAGATTGAAACCTCTCTCGAGCGATTTAATCCCTAATTACTAAGTATTATAAAAGGAATCTCTTCTCAATTTATAATTAAATAGAAACAGCATTCAAATCAAGGAACCATAAACCAAAGAATCTTGTAGGTTTATCTCTAGTACCCTAATCAATTCTCAACCTTTATGAGTGATCAATTCTAACTAAGCTTTCTCAAGACAATTAGCAAGAAAACTAATTCCAATTATCAAGCATGCAATTGATGAGAGGAGATAACAAAAAAAAAATCATAAAGATAAATCAATCCAGATGAATGAATTGATTGATTAAAAACCCATTCAATCTATACAAAGTAATCTAGGATTCATCAAACATCCAGATATGCCAAATTTAGTTCATAATGAAAAAGTAACAAGAATAAAAGATAACAGATAAAGAAATCAAGCAATCCATAATGGATGAATGATAATCCCAATTCAAATATTCAATCCTTGACTTGAAACGTAATGAACTTTGATCTTCACCTTCAATTTTAATTGCAAAACCTTAATTTTTCCTTAGAGAAAATCACCTCCAATTGATAGATTTTTTTCCAGATTCCTAAATTCTTGTGTAAAAATTTCTTATATACCCTAACAAATTTGCTGCCACGCCCATGGCCTTGGGCATAGGAGTGGCTAGAAATACTTTGGCTTGGTGAAATCGGGCAGAAACTTTTCATTTTGTCCCATAGGCACACCTACGCCCGTGGCTCTGGGCATAGGGATGGAGACATTTGGCGAAGTCAAGCAGAAGCTTTTCTTCTTATCCTGTGGCACACCCATGCCTATGGCTCTGGGCATGGGAATAAGGCCATTATGTGAAAATAGGCAGTAGCCTTTGTCCTAATCCCATGGGCATACCCACATCCATGGACTTGGGCATGGCTCAAGCTCTACTTTGCTTCTGCCTCTTCAAAATGCTTTATCTTTCAACCAAACTCTATCATTCTTTTGTATTATCATCTCATAGCATGTTAAAGCACAAGGTTTCTGAAAAAGACTAAGAACAACACTAAAACAAACAAATCAAACTCAAATTTAAGCTTAAATCATGATAAATGAGGGGATAAAATGTAGGTAGTCATGTACTTATCAAATTCCCCACACTTGAGCATTTGCTTGTCCTCAAGCAAATTGAAACAAGATAAAAAAAATGAAATAAAATCCCCCTACCTCAGATAATAAAAATCAAATGGTTTATATGGTAATAGTCGGAATTAACATAACTTTAAAACAAGGTAGCCAAATGACAAACTCTACAACCTAAAGCTTGTAATCTAGAGTTACAAATGTGAGCAACAAATTCCAAACAACAAGAGTTCATGCAAAGCAGTCTATAATGATTTTTCTCCTAGGTGCATGACTATCCCCTTGAAGTTTCACTCTTTCCTCTTGAATTTTTTTCTTTTTTTATTAAATCAAAGAGCCGGACTTGTTTGAATCGTCATCCTAGCCTTTTTACACTAATGCAAACACTTATGGTGCCGGCCTCTGGTTACTCAACTAGAATCACACTTTCAAATGGCTACTAGCATTATTCATGACCTTAACCCCCTAACGTTTAAATGAGTCAAGAATAGTGGAATAGGTTTTAATTTTCAAAGCTCCTTTGCAATTTGCTTTTGATTTTCTCTTTATTTTCATGGAAAAATAATCATACAACCTAGGATATTATGAAATTTGACTACTCAAAACTAAAGTAGCAATGGAACATTTTAGTGCTAAAAAATGTAACTAAAGTTTCAAACTTTAGGATTTGCAAAATTCTTTAATTTAAATCCTAATACAGCTACCAAATCTTATTCACAAAAGAAAATTTAGTCATTTACTATGTATCGACCAAGGCATTGTCATTCAACTATAATTACTTTATCAACTAAGGAGGGCAAAATTTGTTGCCATACTATTATCTAATTTCAATTAACTCGACCATTACAATCAATCAATCACAAAGCAATCAATAAAACCCTTCCCCCACACTTATACAACACATTGTCCCCAATGTGTTGGAAACAAATAAAAAGAAAAAAAAAAGAAATAAAGGAGAGAAAGAGAACTGCCCTATCATTTGCCATCATCTACAAATTGTAGGAATGTCGTGTCAAAATCCATGCCATTGCAAATATTTCTACAGATCTAGAAGTGTGCTAGAAAAAAAAAAGAAAGAGGAAAGATCAAATAGAATAATAGCAATCATCCAAAATAAAGCAACATAAAATAAAAAATGAAAATAAAACCAATCCTAAATAATAGAGTATAGTAATCTAGAAAATAAAGTAGAAAGAAAAGGAAATAAGGTTAAGAAAAATAAAAGGAAAGAGGAAACTAGTCCTCCATAACATCATCAACATTGCCATCATCATCGACATTAGAGATGTCGACTAGAAGTGGAGGTGGTGGTGAAGGTGGTGGCTACCTGGTAGGACAAAAACCAGATCTCTGCCAGAACTCCATCATAGAGTGCTCTAATCATCAATGATGCTCAGCCTTATAATCAAGCTGAGTATGCTGTTGTCGCATTATTTTCATCATTTGATTTTTCTTAGTGTGAAGATACTGCTACTGGAGATTAAGATGACCCATTTTACTCTCCATGTAACATAAATGCCGCTCAAATCGATCATCTTTCGATCATCATCCTTGATCATCCCACTAAAATGGCCCTAGTTTAGGAAAGGTAGTCCGCAAGAGAAAGGTACAGAATTGGTGGTGGAAGGTCCTGTAGGAGAAGAAAAGCGAGGGATATCAACCTCCGATGGCAAAGGGGCAATAGGCTCATCAAGTATTGGCATGGATCCAATCGAATCAATATGGGCATTCCCAGATGCTTTGGCAAGCCATTAAGTATCATAGGAGGAAGACCTTTGAAAACTCCTAAGCCCTGGGCCAACCTCATGATGTACATGCTCCTAAATAAAGCCCCTCTAGGGCCCTTCTTAGACTGCTCAAAGAAGAAATGAGCCAAGGCATAAGCAATATTGCATCGACGGTCGTCGACCATACACATTAAAAAGAACAAGTCCTACAGAGTCACCACATCGGTACTGTCCTGACAAGCACAGAGGGTATAGGCAAAAAGATTGTGGAACACCCAGAGAGCGAAGGACTGAAAATTAGAAGCCTTAGACACTATTGGATCCTACCTCACTGCCCTCCGGGCTAGTTGTTGCCATATTGTCTGAGGTACCTCATCATTAGGAAAATCAACCTCAGCACCCTTATAAACATTGGTGACAAGCTCTAACTGCGGATATAACCCCATAGCCATTGCTAGGTCATTGATACTAAGGTGGAAATCCTTTAAAACCAATCAAAATTGGAGTGATGTCTTGCTCACTCTAATTATCTTCTTGTCAAACCAAAGAGAGAAGTAAAATTCAAGAGTCAACTCTTGATAAGCAGGCTCGGATATCTCAAAGAGTGGTTTCCACCCTGGTTGATTCACCAATGCCCTAACATTCTCTGAAAAGCCAGCACTCTCCATAGCCTCCCAATCAATTATTCATGCTGGCACAAAATCCTTACTTAATGTGTATTATGCAAGTGTACAAATCGCATAAGTAATATAATGATGAGTAGAGTTATCATTCTATTGGAGATAAGGTTTAAGTACTAGCTCAAATGTTGACTATTATCTAGTTAATAAAAAGTTCAAGTAATATTTATACTAAAATAACTAAACTAAATTAAGAACTTTAATTAAGATAATGTAAATGAGTTGCAAGAGAAAAATTTGATGGTAGAAGTTACCTAGATATTTGAATCCTCCTAGACCCCATATGTATTTCGTGAATGGAACTCAACTAAATCAAACATCGGATTGAATTGACATTCCACTGAGTTAAATTGAAACCTCTCTTGAGTGATTCAATCCCTAATTACTAAGTGTTGTAAAAGGAATCTCTTCTTAATTTATAATTAAATAGAAACAGTATTAAAATCAAGGAACCATAAACCAAAGAATCCTGTAGGTCTATCTTCAGTACCCCAATCATGAGTTTTAAAGCTTTTTGTGCTTGCTATTCATTACAGTGATATGCAAACACATTATTTAAATCATTATTTTTCATCCAAAGAAAACAAATATTAGATTAGAATTCCTCCATACATGTCGCATCCCAACTTTTGAGACATGACAGTCCTAGAATATGGGGAGACATAAGGTCACCCACACTCATAGAACCCACTTATACTTATACAAATACTGCCTAGGATCATACCAAACCTTATACAATAACTTATTTTAAAACATTTGTATCAAAACCTTTAGTTGTGGAAGACAATAATTAGATACTTCACATATGATCCATAAGAAATTAATAGTCATACTCCAGATGAAGCCATAATAAATAACATCTCAAAATAAACATCAAAAATAATATTCTCGGAGCATTTAATGACAACCCTTCATAGCATAGTATTATTAAAGCATTAGACAAGGAATTTCCCAAACAAGGTAGGGTGCTTGAGCCATCACCTTGCCTCCTCATACTGTTTACTTAAAACAACACAAGGAAGAAGGGGTGAGATAAATGATCTCAATGAGTAAACAACATAGCTTAAACAATAACATATATTACTTAGAAGGTTTCATAGCTCATAGTTCATAATTTATTTTTCATAGTTCATGGCTAGCGATTTAACAAGGTTTTTATATAAATCAACTTAAAACTCATAACATATAGAATGGAGGCTGCTGCGTTGTTCACGCATAACATAATATAAAGTGAAGGCTGCTACCTTGTCCACTCGTTATATAATATAAAGTGAAGGCTGCTGCCTTGTCCACACATAACTCATAACATGTAAAGTGAAGGCTGCTGCTATGTTCATACATAACTCATAACATAATTTATAACATATGAAGGTAACAGTAGCACTGAAGGATACAATCAAATGTAACATAATAATAATAAGAGTTTAGCTTTTTTAACAAACGATGAACAAAAGTGTAGTTCCAGAAAAAAATATAAGTTAGGGCAATAATCGCAAAGGTATTATCACTGGATAATCAAAAATGGTTTTAGACCAATTGTCCTTTGGCAATTCAAGCATATAAAGAAATCATTAAAATAGAAAAGAACTTGGGTTTCAAGATATCAAAGGTTCACAAAACAAGATAGCTTGTGCTTGTAACTTGAAATATAATGTTTACTCACACTTGTAGCATGAACACAGTGTTTACTCACCTTATGGTTCCTTTGCTCCTAGTACATGTAGCCCTTTTGAACCTCTAAAGCTCCTCAAACTCAAATATAATATTTAATTTAATACTTAGTATTTATTTAATCATGATATTATCCTATCCCATAGCTACCCCATGCACATATAACATTCATATACACTTAGGGTTACATATGGAAGTGCACCCATCACTTGCATATCATATGTTGACTTTAAAAGTCTTATATACTTAGCCTTTATAGGCCCATATGAAAACACATTATAATTATGTCAATATCTTTCCAAGTTCCATACAATATCAATACCTTAATATAAATTCACTTTAACAATCATCTTAGTACACTTAACACTTCCATATATGTAAATTTAACAAATAACCTTTCAAGCCATGCTTATCTCTTATTGCCAATCCCTTCAATCAATCACTTCATTAATTCAAGACCATTAATTCATTATTAATTCATCATAAAATCCATTCCCATATTATCCATTCACATTCACATTCTAATCACAACATATTGTTAAGATACCTTATGTATACCAAAGTGCCTCTAGGCTTGTCTAGTGTCATACCTTCAACTAACATGCAATTTTATCATTTATCATACATACATACATATCAAAAATCATCAAATACATCACATAAAAATTATAGAAATTGGGTTAAAAATCCCATAGTAGGCTGAATGCATCATCAAAGAAAAAACTGAATTTTTCTTTCTTTTCGTACTTTTCGTCTATTACAGTAATATGTAAAAACTTAGTTTGAACCAAGATTTTTTATGCAAACATAATAAGAATTATTTTGGAACATTAATTCACATGAATTTATAGCCATATGTGTGATATGTACATGGAAATTTCAAATTTTAGGTTTTAGGATGCAAAAACATGAGTTTTCTTGTTTTTGTTATTTTTCGGTCATCACAGTAATATGTAAACAGGTGGTTTAAACCATTATTTTTCATTCAATCATAGCAAATATCAGTTTTGAACATCCTCATGTATGATTCAGTAGCCATAGACAATAATTATGCATGAAAATTCCAAAATTTTAAGGCTTATGGTGAAAATCATTAGTTTTCATGCTTTCTGCGCTTTCTGTTCACTATAGTGATATGCAAACACATGATTTAAATCATTATTTTTCATTGAAACAAAATAAATATTGGATTAGAATCCATTCATATACAAATCAGTAGCCCCATGCTTAAATAATACTAGAATTTTCTAACTTCTATGTTCTAGCATAAAAACTTTGAATTCCTTTGTTTTCTAAAAATTTTCGATCATTATAGAAATATGGATAAATATAGTTTAATCTAATATATTTATTAAAACACATTAAAAATCAGTTTAGAAATCAATGATATAGAAATTGCCCTCCTCTTAGTGATGTTTATGGATAAAAATTTCAATTTTAAGTTACAGGATTCACCTTTGGAGAAATCACGTGGAAATGTTGGTGCTTTCGGTGGAAAAATTAATTTTTCTCCCAAGGAATCACCTAGCCTGAATTTTATCAGTAAATATTCAGTTCAAAATAATTTTTTCATGATTAGTTTCATAAAAATCAAATAGAAAATTGAAAGGAAAAGAAAAGCTTACGAAACGGTCGCAAAATTATAAGTTTGAAAGGATTTTTATGAATTTTAGTAGAGAGAAATATTTTGGGAGAATTTTTTTGTCAAGATATAGAAAAATGGAGTAATGGCTACTGGAATGAGAGTGTTGGTTGAAATTTTCATTATATATTAGGGTTTGCAGTGCAATTTCTAAGTTTATTATTAATGAGTTAGGTTTAGAGTGTTTTGGTGTAGTGGGCTTACGGATATTTAGGCTTTTTAATTAATTTTGAGACTGATTATAAGTAATTAAAAATAAAATATTTTTCTTATTATTTTCATTAAAATTTTCCCCAAAATATTTATTTAAAAATATTTTAAAAATACTTATAAAATTAATTTATGCTTAAGAATCGCCTTTTTACATGAAAATTCATTTTACGAAAATTAAATTATTTCATGCTAATGCATTTTATTCAAATAATTTATTTCACAATAATAATTCATATTAGTCATATTAAAATTAATTTAACATGCCCCAAACTCATAAATCACGTCACACATAAATTTTCATATAGTCACACAATTTGTCACAATAACCCTAAATTTAAATAATTTGTCATTAAAACTCCTATAGTAGATGTGGGTTGTTACAATATACAAATTGGCTGCCATATGCACATTAAAACATGGAATTTTCCAACTTCTAATTTCTAGCACAAAATCCTTAAATTTCCTTATTTTCTAAAACTTTTCGGTCATTACAGTAATATGTAGAAATATGATTTAATTAAATATTTTTCATCCAAACACAGAAAAAATCAGTTTAGAATCTAAATATGCAGTAAACCCCCCCCAACCCCCCCCCCCCCCCCCCCCCCCAATGAATTTATGATTGAAATTTTCAATTTTTGAGTTAAAGGATTCACCTTTGGCGAAATCGCGTAGGAAGGTTGATGTTTTCGGTTGAGAAATTAATTTCTCTTTCAAAAACTCACCCAAAATGAATTAAATCTATAGAAATTAGTAAATAATCAGTTAAAAAAAATTTTCTCATAATTTATTTCATAAAAATCAGATAGAAAATTAAAAAGAAAGAAAAACTTACGAATACGAGTGAGAAATCACAAAGTCGAAAGATGTTTTCTTAATTTCAGTAGAAAGAATTATTTTGAGAAAATTTTTCTGTCAAAATATAGAAAAACGGAGTTATGGCTACTAGAATGAGAGTGCTAGCCAAAATTTGCTATTTAAATATAGGGTTTTGGGCAATTTTCAATAATACCCTTAATAAGCTATGTTATGAGGGTTTTTCGGTAGTGGGCTTTTAGGTATTTGGGCTTTTTATTTAAATTAGGGGCTGATTATGGGTAATTAAAATAAAAATATTTTTCTTATTATTTTCATTAAAATTTCCCCCAAAACATTTATTTTAAAAATATTTTAAAAATACTCATAAAATTATTTTATGCTTAAAAATAGTCTTTTTACATGAAAATTTATTTTATAAAAAATAAATTATTTCATACTAATGCATTTTATTTAAACCATTTATTTCATAATAATAATTCATATTAGGTATATTAAAATTAATTTAACATATCCCAAACTCATAAATCACGTCACACATGAATTTTCATATAGTCACACAATTTGTCACAATAACTCTAAATTCAAATAATTTGTCATTAAAACTGCTAGGGTAGATGTGGGTTGTTATAGGATTACATGTATTGTAATTACTATTACAACAATATATTGAGTTATGAACATTTGGATAATGAAATGAAATGCAAATCTAAAGATTTTACGAGTTGAGTATATAAATGGTATTTGTAAGTAAGTACTTGGTAAGAAGTAAAATGATAAACTAGCAATGGGCTATAAGGAAAGGTAATCATATTTCAATCTTGGGATAAGGATAAACATGGTAAATGGTAAAGGTTTATAAGTTAAATAGGGTTATACAGGTTTAGGTGATTTTATGTCTTCCTATGCCCTAGGATGATCATCACAGCTTAAAATGTGAGTTGTGATAGAGTGGTATTAGGGCAATGGTTTAAGCTTACTCTAGACTTTATAACTATTATGGGTTATAGGTTAAACCATGGAGCATAGGAATTCATTCTTATTATTTGAAGTCTATCATTAAGTTTAGACCTGTGCTACTAATGAAAGCTTAACTCTTTTAGTTTGAAGTGTGATATATGCATAATGATTGTGGAAAAGGAAATAATAATGTTGTCTGAATGATATATGTGACCGAGCTATATGCTATGAAAATGGGATGATATGGATAAAATGTGCATAAAAGAAAATGACTACTTATGTGAAAAAGTATCTAAATAAATATGTATATGTGCTTTATTAGGAATAAATTTCTTACTACAGTTAACTGTTAATTATCAATATGGCTTAGTGCAATTAATGTTTTGAAAAATATATACCTAGTATGGGTAATGATGAATGTATACCAAATCCTTTGTGCATATGATGTATGCGCACAACAACTATTGGCTAAATGCTATTAAGTGAAAACCTAAATGTGATTTCATGAAAAGTTCATGAAATGTGAATAGTGATACAAATATGTTTATTCTTGTATATATTAAAGTATGTGCAATGTTTAAAATATGAGATATCCTAAGGCAATTTATATAATGGTAGTGAGAAAGACTGTGGGAATCTATAAGATTAGATTATGAATGAACAGATTTTGAATATATGAAAATGTTATGTATGTGCACATAGTAAAGAATTTAAATTAGGAAATAAGTGATACAATATTATAGTTCTTTTGTATCTATACAATATGTGACTATTGTATGAAAGTTGGGATGATTGATGTTTGAACAACTCTTTAAGGCAATACAAATATATTTATATGCTAAATGGCAAAATCATAACTTTTGAAAAGACTAAAATAAAGCCCCATAGCAAAACCAAACCAAATAACCCATTGTTTGCCTCAAAATACACTGTCTAAAAGTGACCCACAAGTATACGGGGCAATTGTAGTATATCAGAAGCACCCAAGGTCATATCTCTCAAGGAATTGTAATGGAAATCACTTATTCCTTTTTGAAGCAAATTAAATGTAAAAAGGTTTGTTTGAATTGAATTTCCAAAGAAATAATTGTAAAATAGGAAATTAAAAGAAAATGTTGATTAAAATGCAATAAGTTTGAATGCAATGAATGAAGGATGCCTAAGGTTTGTATTCAGTTTATCAATCCTGTATGTCTATGAATATACCCAATTGATTATGCTAAAGCCTTAGTTTCTAAAAATTTAAAGGATAAAAATCAATATTGTCACATCCCAACTTTAGAGATATGACGGTCCTAGAACATGCAGAGACATATGGTCACCCACGCTCATAGAACCCATTTACACATACATAAGTCATGCCTAGGATCATATTAAACCTTATACAATAACCCATTTAAAATGTTATAAAAAAACCTTTAGTTGTGGAAGATAGTAATTAACACTTCACATATAATCCAGAACGAAATAATATTCATAATCCACTTGAATACCTTAATAAATAATATCTCAAAATAAACATCAAAAATAAATATTCTCAGAGCATCTAATGAGAACCCTTCATAGCATGATATTATTAGAAACTTGGACACGGAGTTCCCAAGTGAAGTAGAATGCTTGAGCCATCAGCTTGCCTCCTCACATTACTCACTTGGAACCATACAATGAAAGAAAAAGGAGTGAGATAGATGATCTCAATGAGTAAATGATATAGCACATACATTAACATATATTCCTTTGAAAAGGAAACTCATAGCTTATACACATAGTTCATGATTTACAATTCATGAATCAAGTTGTAATTTAACAAGGGTTCAATTTAACAAGTTTGCAGAAATCATGCTTATAAGACATAGAGAGTGAGGGTTGTCGCTCTATCACTCGAACATATAGAGAAAAGGTGGCATTAAACCAAATTCCAACTCCTATCACATAAAAGGCATGAAGTTGATCAGGCCCAATGACTAAAATCACCCCTTTCTAGCTAAGGTGGATACACTACCCCTATCCATTGGGTTAAGACCATGTGCACAAGTTCTAATGATTATCCACATCGGCATAAGGATTTCTATATAAAGGGTTAGAGGTACCATAGCTAGAGCTAATGGTATTCACATATAATAATAACATTTAAGGCAATAATAACATGTATCACAATAACAATGACAATTTAACTTTTGAGCAAAAGCTACAAAGATAGTGTAGTTTCATAAAGAATATAAGTTAGGTCAATAATCACAAGGAATTATCATTGGATAAACAAAATGGTTTTTTGACCAATTGCCCTTTAGCAACCCATGCTTTACAAAGAAATCATTTAGTCATATTTTAGGATAGGAAGAACCTGGGTTTCAAAGATTTCAAATGCTCACATCACATGATATCACATATTTGTAACATAGCATAATGTTAACTTACATTTGTAGCATGAATAAAGTGTTTACTCACCTTGTGGTTCATTTGCGCCTAATTCATGTAGCCCTTGGACTTCAAGAGTCCTCAAGCTCCATTATAATATTTAATTTAATACTTAGTATTTATTTAATCATGATGGTATCCTATCCCATAACTATCCCATACACATATAACATTCACATACACCTAGAGTTGCACATATAAGTACACTCATCACTTACATATAACATATTATCTTAAAAGTCTTGCACACTTAGCCTTTATAGGCCCATATGAAAACACATCATAATTCATGTCCATACCTTTCTAAAGTCAACTCAATATCATTATCTTAATATTAATTCACTTTAACAATCATCTTACTGCACTTAACACTTCCATACATGTCAACTTAACAAATGACCTTTCAAATGTCATACTTAACTCTTATAACCCATTCATTCAATCAATCTCTTCATCAATTCAAGATCCTCAATTCATTATCAAGTCATCATAAGATCTATTTCTATATTTCCCAATCACATTCACATTCTAATCATAACATAAGGTTAATATACCGTAGGTATACCTTAAGTATACCAAAGTGCCTCTAGGCTAGTCTATAGTCATTCCTTTAACCAACATGCAATTTTACCATTTATCATACATACATAAATGTTAATAATTATTAAAATACATCACATAAAAATTATAGATATTGAGATAAAAATCTCATGGAAGGCCGAATACCCATTAAGAGAAAAACTGAATTTTTTCTTACTTTTCGCACTTTCCGTCTATTACTGTAATATGTAAAAACATGGTTTAAACTAAGATTTTTCATGTAATCAAAACAAAAATCATTTTAGAATATAACCATGTAGGAATCAACCTATATATAAATCAATATGCATGAAAATTTCTAACTTTAGGTTCTAGGATGCAAAATCATGAGTTTTCTTGTTTTTAGAACTTTTTGGTCAATGCAGCAATATGTAAGCATGTGATTTAAATCATTATTTTTCATTTAATCACAACAAATATCAGTTTAGAACATCAATATGTACAAATCAGTAGCCATTGATGTTTTTCATACATGAAAATTCCAAATTTAGAGTTTAGGAAGAAAATCATGAGTTTTCAAGCTTTTCATGCATTCTGTTCATTACAGTGATATGCAAACACATTATTTAAATCATTATCTTTCATCCAAACAAAACAAATATCATATTATAATTCTTGCATACACAAATGGGCAGCCATATGTACAAGAAATCATAGAATTTTCAAACTTTTAATTCCCAGCACAAAAATCTTGAATTCCTTTGTTTTCTGAAACTTTTCGGTCATTACAGTAATATGCAAAAATATAATTTAATCCAATATTTTCATCAAAACACATCAAAAATCAGCTTAGAACAATAACATGTAAAAATTGGCCGCACCTTGGTAATGTTTATGCATGAAAATTTCAATTTTAAGTCATAGGAATCACCTTTGGAGAAATCGCATAGAGAGGTTGGTGCTTTCGGTAGAAAAAATTGATTTTTCTCCCAAGAAGTCACCTAACCCAAAATTTATCAATAAAAATCAGTAGATATTTAGTTCAAAATAATTTTCCCAATATTAGTTTCATAAAAATCAAATAGTAATTTGAAAGGAAAAGAAAAACTTATGAAATGGTCGTGAAATCACAAGTTTGAAAGGAGTTTATGAATTTTGGAAGAGAGAAATATTTTGAGAGAATTTTTCTATTAAAATAATGAAATAACAGAATGGTGTTACTAAAATGAGGGGCTGGCCGAATTTAGGGTATTTATTTGTACGGTTTTGGGCAATTTTCCAATAATACCCTTAATAAGCTAGGTTAGGAGTATTTTAGTGTAGTGGGCTTTCAGGTATTTGGGCTTTTTACTTAAATTAAGGCTGATTATGGGTAATAAAAATAAAAATATTTTTTTATTGTTTTCATTTAAATTTCCCCAAAATATTTATTTAAAAATAATTTAAAAATACTCATAAAATCATTTTATGCTTAAAAATTGCCTTTTTACATGAAAATTCATTTTACAAAAAATAAATTATTTCATTCATTTTATTCATAATAATAATTCATATTAGGCATATTAAAATTAATTTAACATTCCCCAAACTCATAAATCACGTCACTCATAAATTTTCACATAGTCACGCAAATTTGTCTCAATAATCCTAAATTCAAATAATTTGTCACTAAAACTCCTAGGTTATATGTGGGTTGTTATATTCTGCCCCCTTAAAAGAAATTCATCCTTGAATTTTAAAATCTAATAGTACAACACACTCTGCTTAACTTCTCCGCCACGCTTCTGCTGCGCCACTCAAACAAAATATCTAACTACAATTAACATATCAAATGCAGTAAGGCACATACACATAATCTATCAAAAATCACCCCGATAAGCTTTCAGCTTAAGCTACACCTATGTTAATCACTTGTTCAAAAAAATCTTACTAATCCTTAATAATTTTTTATCCCTTAACCTTGAACAAAAGTAGTAGAACCTTTAATTTCATGTTTAATCACATATAATCCCAAGCATTACTTTTCCCTATATCTCCATTAGTATTAACATCTATACTAACACCTTAATCAACACTTTCATTCATTATTTATCACATTAATCATATAAGAATCCAACAGATAATTCCAAATTAATAACTCCAATTGATATTCGATAATTCTCTTTCCATATTAATAATTATTACTTAATCTATTATTGTAATACCCAAGGTTTCCTTAGCCAGCTATAAATAGTAAAGATGACATGATAACGTCCACATACCATATCATTTAAAGTCCCCTTGGTATACTAAAAACCTTAAGAACATTACAAGAAGTGAATTTAATGAATAATGTGACAATGAGTAAGGAAGGAAATCAACATTGATACGTGCTTTTATGATAAAATGAAAGTCAAACCAAGTTTGACTTAATGTGATTATGTTAAAAATTTATTTGTAATGTGAATCTAAAGTGCCAGTAAATGGGTGTTCACATCTCCTAAGACATTGGGAGGTGATGATAGTGATATGGGAAATTGAATTCAATCAAAGTTCCAATAGCATAATGGAGGTCAAACTTAGTTTGACCCAATGAGCTTATGTGATATACATACTTGATCAATGCCAATAAAGAATTAGTAAATGGGCATTATGATATGTACAAAATTTATTTAGTAATGTTGAGAGTGTGCAGTAATATTAAAAGGTAGAAATATATGTATTAAAGTGAAAGTAATGAAATGGAAAATTGTACTAAGTACCGAGCTTGAAAGGTGCATATAAGCATTTGCTAATGGGCTTTTGGGCTCAAAGGCCCAAACCCATTGGATGGCCAGCCCATTAGGCCTAAGGAGGATACAACATCCAAATGGTTAATGTACAGTGGGATCAAGTTAGAAGACAAAGCAAGTGTGGAAATCAAATCTTGGTGGTGTAGAAGTTGACCAAGTCAAATGTTTAACCAAGTGGATTTCTTGATTTTTCCTACACATGAGTCAAGCTTCCATTGGAACACCTAGCACCTTTGTGATATCTCTCTCCATTGTAGAGAGAATCCTAACCCTCCACCATGAGCAAATCATAGCCATCCATCAAGGTTAAATCTTAACCATTGGATTGAACTTGATCAAATCTCCACCATCCAAGTTATTATTATATATATGAAAAATTAATGTTACAATATTCATTTTTCTATCTCTACACCAAAATTCTACCATGGTAAAAAGAAGTTCTCTCTCTCTACACCAAGAACCTTAGCAAATCAAAGCTAATCAAGGTGAGGAATCTTGATCATCTCCTCCTTTCTATGTTTTAAGGTTGATATTAGTGTTTTGATTGTATAAAACTATAACAACCCATACCCACCCTAGGAATTTTCGTGAAAAAATGCTTGATTTAGAACTAATAAGGTTAAGTGTGTGCTTGTGTGAAAATTTGTGATCTAAGTGATTGATGAGTATGTGGCATATTAAATTAATTTTAATATGCATAATATGTGTTGCTAATGTGAAATAAATGATTTACATGAAGTGCATTTGCATAAAAGAATTTATTTTAAATAAAATAAATTTTCATGCATAAGACAATTTTTAAGCATAAAATAATTTTATGGATATTTTTAAAATATTTTTAAATAAATATTTTTGAGAGAAATGTTCCAGAATTAATAAGAAAAATATTCCTTTTATTTTAATTCTATTCAGCCAAAATTTTTAAAGGGAAAGCCCAAATACCCAAAAGCCCACTACACAAAAATCCTCCTAACCTATTTTATTAAGGATATTAGTAGAAATTCCACTCTAACCCTAATATTTATTCTAAATTTTGACCAAACAAGGGTTTTGAGCAGCCATTCTCTTATTCTTTCTATATTTTGGTAGAAATTCCTCTCAAAATATTTCTCTCTATCGAAAACATTGAAAACACTTTTCCGTTTCGCGATTTCGTGACCGTAATCGTAAGTTTTTATTCTTTTTCAATTTCTAAACTGATTTCTATGAAGTAAATTATGGGAAAATTATTTTGAACTATTTGATTACTGATTTCTATAGATTCAATTCTGTTTGAGTGAACTTTTGGGTGAGAAAATTTATTTTCTACCGAAAACACGATTCTTTCTGCAAGATTTCTCCAAAGGTGAATTCTATATCTTAAAATCACAATTTTATTGCATAAACATCTTTTGGGGGGGGGGAGATTTGTGCATGGTTATATTCTAAACTGATTTTTGATTTGTTTTGATGAAAAATATTGGATTAAATAATATTTTTGCATATTTCTGTGATGACCGAAAAGTTTCGAAAAACAAAGGAATTCAAGGTTTTCGTGTTAGAACTTGGAAGTTAGAAAATTTTATTCTTTCATGGTCATATGACTGCTGATTTGTATGTATAGGTGTTCTAATATGATATTTGTTTTGTTTAAATGAAAAATAATAATTTAAATCATTTGTCTGTTCATCGCTGAAATGAACGAAATGCGCCGAAAGCGCGGAAACTCATGATTTTTCTCCTAAGCCTTTGAACTTGGAATTTTTTTGTATAAACCCTATCCATGGCTGCCGATTCATGAAGGAATGTGTTCTAAACTGATATTTTCTATGATTGAATGAAAAATAATGGTTTAAACAATCTGTTTATATATTTCTGAAATGACTAGAAAATACCAAAAATAAGAAAATTTATGGTTTTGTGCTCTAAGAATTAAAAGTTGAATTTTTGATGTATAAATAACACCAATAGTGGCCGATTCTTATGAATTTATATTCTAAAATGATTTTTGTTATGTTTACATGAAAAATCTTGATTCAAACCATGTTTTTACATATTTCTGAAATAGACGAAAAGCACGAAAAGAAGAAGAATTTGGTTTTTACCTTAATGATGCATTCGGCCTACATGAACAATTTTGTCCAAATGTTTATAAATTTTATGTGATGTGTCTTGGTGATTCTTGACATGTATATATGTATAATAAATAATAAAATTGCATGTTAGTTGAACGTATGATCCTAGATAAGCTTAAATGCATTTCGGTATACTTAAGGTATACTTAAGGTATCTTAACATTATATTGTGATTAGAATGGAAATGTGATTGGGAAATATGGAACTAGATGTTATGATGAATTGATGATGAACATATGATTATGAGTTAATGAAGTGAAAGGGATTATAAGAGTTAAGCATGATGTTTGAAGGATTAATTATTAAGTTGACATGTATGGAAGTGTAAAGTGAACTAAGATAATTGATAAGTGAATTGATATTGAGGTAATGATATTGTGATGAACTTAAAAAGGTATTGATATGATTGCAATGTGTTTTCATGTGAGCCTATAAGGCCTAAGTATGCAAGACTTTTAAAGTCAACATGCTATGTGCAAGTGATGAGTACACCTATGTGTGGACTCTAAGTGTATGTGTATGCTATATTTGCATGGGTAGTTATGGGATAGGAGCATCATGAGTAAATAAATACTAAGTATTAAATCAAATATTATGTTAGAGTTTGAGGAGCTTTAGAAGTGCAAAAGGGACTACGTTTACTAGGAGCAAAGGAACCCCAGCATGAGTAAACACTATGTTCATGTTACAAGTGTGAGCAAACATCGTATTCATTCTACAAGTGCAAGTAACATTTTGTTATGTTACATATATGTGATGACATGCTATGTGAGCCTTTGTGAACATTGAAACCCAAGTTCTTTCTATTCTAAATATTGTTATATGATTTCTTTGTCAAGCTTGGGTTGCCAAAGGACAATTGGTCCAAAACTATTTTGTTTATCCAATTAGAATTTCTTGTGATTAACACCCTAACTTATATTCTTTTTGGAACTACACTTTCATTGTATCATTGTTTAAAAGCCAAACTACTATTGATATTGAATTACATGTTATTGTTGCCTTATGTGATATTGTTAATTGTGTTTACCAATAGCTCTAGCTATGGTAGCTTTAGCCTTTATGCAGAATCCTCATGCTGATGCGGGAAATCATTAGAACCTGTGCACACGGTCTTAACTTGATGGATAGGGGTAGTGTATCCACCTCAACTAGAATGGGCAATTCTAACCGTGGGGCCTGATCAGCTTCACACTTTCTATGTGATAGGAGTTGGAATTTGGTATAAGGCCACATCTCCTCTATGTGTTCGAGTGATAGAGTAATAGCCTTCACTCACTATGTGTTATAAGTGTGATTTCTACAAACTTGCCAAATTGAACCCTTGCTAAATTGCAACCTGATTCATGAGTTATAAACCATGAACTATATGTATAAGCTATGTGTTTCCTTTTAAAGGAATATGTGATAATGTATGTGCCTTTTCATTTACTCATTGAGATTATCTATCTCACCCCTTTTTCCTTGTGTGGTTCCAGGTGAGCAAATGTGAGGAGGCAAGGTGATGGCTCAAGCATTCTACTTCGCTTGGGGAATTCCTTGTCCGAGTTATCAATAATACTATATTTATGAAGTCTTGTCTTTAGATGTTTTTGGAATGTTGATTGATACTTATCGAGATATATATTATTGTCCTTATGGACTTTATACATAATGATTTATTTTAAGTCTTCTGCAATTTATGGTATTCATCTAAATGTTTTAAATGAGTTAATGAAAGAGGTTCGGTAAGTTCCTAGGCATGATTGTTATATGTTAATGGGTTCTACGGGCGTGGGTGACCTTATGTCTCCCCATGTTCTAGGACCGTCGTATCTTTAAGGATGGGATGTGACAAAAACCCATCCCACATCATAAGGAAGATTAAGCCATGTTAGTGAATAGTCATAAAAATTGTTCTAAATTATGATTTATTACGTCTATGGGTGCTTTAAATGAAGAATAAGGAATTAGAAGTGTTAAAGTGAACCTTGGAAGCTTGGGTTAAGATTTTAACATCTTATGGGAACTTGAACTTTTTGTTGACAATTGAATGATTTTATGGGTTTATGTTATGCTAATTACATATTTCTATGATGAATTTGAAGATTTGATGATTTCTTGAGGAATTAACAGTTTTCCCCAAATTCTAGGGTTTATGGGAAAGTTGGGATTTTAAGTATTGATTTGAATTCATAAAAGTAAAGTGAAAATCAAGCTTAAGAATGGAATTAGATGATTTGTATAATGTTAGTTTTTAAATCCAATTGATAGAAGTGACTTTCCCTAAAATTAATGAACTAGACTTATTTATGGAGTTTAATGGTAGAAATAGAATTGATTCTGTTGAACATTAGAATTTGTTTGTATTGTTTATACTAAATGTTGAAATGTGAGATTTGGTGGAAAAGAAGTATCCCTCCTACAATGTATAGCTTTGGCTATTTAAAAAAATGACTAAGGAAAATGTTAAGATTAGTAACGGGTATATGTGTAGTATATCTTAACTTTAATAGTGATTGATGTGCAATTGAATTGCAAATATGTAGAGTCTAAAGGCAAGGGTAAGGATGTTGTCATTAGTGTGAAGAGCACTACTAGCCTCAGGAGTCAAGTGTAATAGGAGCAAAGGAGTTCAAGGTGAGTACTTAATAATATATCATAACTTGTACCATATGTCTTTATTGTTCAAACCTTGATCATTGAAACATTCCAATGCCTTGATGAGCCTTTAAATTGATGCTTCTTGATGACAATTGATTATTGTGAACCTAGCATGTTGAATTTGTGATGTGTTCATTGGATTCCTCAATGTGAACTTTATACGAATTGTCCTATTGGGAACCTATTGATAAGCAGAAACCCCTTTTGGTATGGGGAAAGAAACCAAACCTTATGCACTTAGTAAAGCCTGTAGGTAGGGCAAGAGTACCTAACCTCTATTCGGGAGGAACACCTAACCGTAAGACCTAATCAGTCTTATGTAATGTGATACTTGTGAGTGAGCAAGGCTCAGGCCGCCACTCTTGAATTTATATATGTGGGTAGCATCCTACTTCCACGAGTGGGTTATTTCTGCTAATGATAATGTTTCCAACTTAAATGAGAAATTGAACCTAATGATAACATTGATTGAAACTGTTCCATTTCTATAAAGAGCCTTCTTGTTATGGATTCCTGTACTCACCATGCATTTACGTATATACGTATATATTTTATATTATTATGTGCTCACTGAGTCTTATCTCATTCTCTAGTGGTTTCAATTTCTCAAGTATGAGCGATAAGTCAAGATAAATTCCTAGCCATGCTCTTCTGTTTGGAAACCGTCCAGTAATTACAAGTGTAGTGATCCTCAATTTTTAAAGACCACTGTTTAGAGCTCCATGGTAGTCAATGGTTTAGTACTAGAATGTTACTAGTTACATGTATTGTAAAAATTATTGTATTATTATTATGAAATGTATTGATAATGTACATTGGGTTATTATATGAAATGAAATTTAGAAATCTTACAAGTTGTGATTATGAATGGTCTTATAAGTTAGTTAAGAAATGGTAAACAAATAATGGGTAATAAGGAAAGGGTATCAGGTTGTGGTCTTTGGGTAAGGTGTGAAGTGATAATTGAGTGAGATTTTAAGTTAAGTGGCTTTTACGGGTTTAGGTTACCTTATGTCTCCCTATTGCTTAGGACCATCACGACTCAAAAGGCGAGTCATCACAAAGGTGGTATCAGAGCAAAAGCTTAAGTCTAGTTTAGACTTTATAAATACTATGTGTTATAAGTTAAACCATGGAGCATAGAATTCCTTCTTATTATTGAAGTATATTAATAAGTCTAGATCAGTGTTACTCGTAAAAGTCAAAGTTTCTCCTATGATATGTGATATGTGCATAATGATTGTGAAAAGGGAATGTGCATAATGAATGGGATATGTGATTGAATTGATATGTGTAATGGGCAATGTGTTACATGGAAATGGGATAATGAAGATAAGTTGTGTATATGAGAAAACGACAGTATATGTTAAAAGTGTGAAGTGAACCCATGTATGTGTCTTACTAGGAGTAAATTTCCTAGTATAATTAACTATCAATTATTGATATGGTTACGTGCAATTGATGTTCTGAAAATTATTTACATAACAAGAATAAGAATGAAGGTATATTGTAATCTTAGCACTTTCGATATATGTGTGGGATAGCTATTAGTTAAATGTTTTTAAGTAAAAAATCTAAATGTGATTTTATGGGATGTGAATAGTGATATGCATAAGTAGTAAGTGTAATTGCATAATAATAGTGAGAGAATATGGGATTTATTTTAGGCAAAGATTTGAGGTTTCTAATTAGAAATTGGTTTCTAAACCAATAAAGAAGTTATAAGTGAGTGGGAATGCCAAATATGATAAGTTTCAAGCCAAAACATAGGAGGAAAATGGGAAGTCACGGGTCAACACATAGGTGGAATTTCAGCCGTGTGATAAGGATGAATGGGGAAATCCATCCAGTAGCCTCCCGTGGGTGGAGACACAGCTGACGTCTCACCCGTGTGGCTATTTAGTTTAGATCTTGGGTTGGAATGACTGGACCTCCAACCATGGATCCAGCCGTGTAAGTCTCTGCTTGGTGTTTTCATGAATTTTCTTATGGTGTTCTTATAATAGGATCATTGAAAATATAAGTTGGATAGTAATATTGTATATGTTTTCTTGATTGTGCCATAGAAAAATGTTTAGTATAGAATGAATGAGTTTATGATATCTGTAAGCAAAGGGTTAAATGACATAAGATATTGGTGAATGAGATGTAAATTTGTTAAAGGTTATGAATAGTATGTGGGATGTTTAGGATATGATATATCCTAAGACAAGTTGCATGATGATAGTGAGAGATTTTTAGAATCTATAAGGCTTGGTTATGAATAGATAGATTTTGAATATAGCAAATGTTACATAGATACATATGGAATAATTTAAATTGGGAAGTAAGTGCATACAAAGTTGAAGGAAAAACTTTAGAGCCTCTAAAATAGCTTTAAATGATTGAATTTGGGCCCAAAAGTAAGCGGTGTTAGGTAAACCCTAACACGATTATAGATCTCTAAATGAGCCTCGATTTGATATGTCATAGGCCCATAACTCATCCATAGCTGAAAGTTATGGCTTTTTAAAGTTGGACTGCATGAAGAACTTTTTCTTCCTGATCGTGGACATCTAGTTGCAGGGTGCTGGGGATCATTACGGGCGCTGGAGCTGCATGTGCTGCAAGAAGAAAGCTGCAGCATGGCGCTAGGAGGCTTGGCAAGGCTCTAGGGAGGTGCAACTATAGATGGCCTCCTGTTGGAGGGCGTAGGGATCCACTACGAGACACTGGAGCTTGGTTAGCTACAGGTGACTCCTAGCTACAGCACACTGGGAATCCTTGGCGTTCGCTGGAGTGGCCTGCTGCTACTGCTGGGGCTGCTGCTTACTACCGCAAATGGCATTCCTCCCACTGTCCAACATTTCATTGAAATTTTTCTGAGTGAGCCAAGTATCTTTGATTTTCTTCATTTAGTAAAGTAATTTAAGCAATTTAACAAGGATGTTGTGGTAATAAGGCTATTGAGAAGGTACATGGGACACTAGTATTACACGTTTGTTTGACTATAAATTGAGAGATACCTAAAAGATGGTGAATTAGTCTATGACATGTATATGCAAATGATTAAATGATATGTAATATGGTTGGATGAAATGACTATAGGAAATTGTTAGAGGTTATGAACCATTAAGGCTATAAAATGAAATATAATACTCAATAGTAATTGAGTGAGACCACAAACATTATATATGGCTATTGCATAGTGAGATTTGTATGAGATAAGCTAAAGAAGATGATATCAAATTTGTGGCCTAGATGTTATTTTATAGATTAAAACGATAAGAAAGATAAGGATTTTTTTGACACTTAAGTGGTTACTAAGTATAATTAAGGGAAGAGTATTAAGCTAGTGTGACCTAAGAGAAGATTACCTTGTAATAAAAAAGAAAGCAATTATTTGTATAAGTGTTTAAGGTGACCGTAGAAAAGAAATTATGGGAAAGTATAAAACCTATTAAGGGAATAAAGTTGTCAGTAAAGGACCAAAGTAGCATATGATTAGTATTGGATCACCCTATAGAAAAGGAGCATGAGATTGACAATTAGAAGAAAGTATGTATAATTAAGAAATAGTCTTTAAAAGAAAATGCGAGAAGATTTAACTTAAAAAGGATAGATGTAAGCTAAGAATGAATTAGTGTAAGAATATAGATCTCTGATAAGTACCTTATATCGAGAACGAATTCACAATGGGAAGAATATTTGTAAGATAAGATACTATGATATTGGAGGGTTATATGTTAGTAACAAAAACAACGTGAATGTGGTCAAGCAAGGTAAGTGAAATATGGAAGTAAGAATAGTGAATGATAAGGCAATAAAGGTATGAAGAAATGCTAGATATAGGAATAATTGAACTAAAGAGAATGGAAGGAAACAAAAGTTATGATATGAAAGGAATTTATGAAGTCAACTAATTAGACAAATCCTATCCAAAAGAAGTATTCTGTGATGAAATTGAATTAATAATGAGATAGAATTGAATGAGTTAAGATAAATACCATAAGAACTGGTAAGCTTTAAAAGTAACTCATTGAAGAAAGGGTGAGATGGATTAAGTTGTAAGGTGAAAAATATAAAAAATTTTGAGGCAAGGAAATTATAAGTGTTAAAGAAAATGTAATATAAGGAATAAGATAATGTAGATAAAGGGATGTATTGATAAGGATAGGGTTATAGAAAGGTAAGTAGATAAAAGTTATATAGACAAGTGAATGATATGATAAGTTTATTTCAAACAGGATGAGTTTTTGCCAAAAGGTGTTGCAATTGGGAATAGTTCTAGTAAATTATTTGTTCGATGGTATATAGTTGATTGGATACAATGGTGTTATTAATGTTAAGAAAAAAAGTATAAATGTTACAAGTGATACAAAACTTAAATAGTATGAGAGATATATGTGTATGAGAGAATTGCGTTGATGGAATTTTATTGAAAATGGTGTATGTACCAAATGAATTAGATATAGAAATAAAGAGAATATGAAATTGTTAAGGAATGGGTAATCTGTTGCAAAGTATATAAAGAGATGTAATATGCCATGTGGAATCCTTAAGAAGAATATGACCTGTAGAAATAAGAATGTTATATTTAAAGCTATAATTGTCACCCTAGTGAGGAACATTAGGAAGTGGAAAGATTTTCCCTATAGTGAGAGAATGACTTGAAATGTTAATGTGGATGTTAAGAATCTACAATAATGAATAAATGGTATTTACTTAATGGAGACAAGGCCTCTTAATAGGAAGGTAAACAAGATATACCATTAGGTATGAAAATCTACATATGAGAAAAATCTACTATACAGGAGATAATGTAATGAAACAAGATAGATAAGGGTATAAACTAAGC
The DNA here is from genome assembly GCA_947687605.1 of Reutealis trisperma. NCBI lineage: Eukaryota > Viridiplantae > Streptophyta > Magnoliopsida > Malpighiales > Euphorbiaceae > Reutealis > Reutealis trisperma. Next base: position 347,384 of record CANTUT010000701.1, on the reverse strand, counting down.
AAATAGAAATTGCTTAATAAGAAGCTCAATATTTGAGGGAGTTATTAATGGAATGGGGTTTTTGTTTAAATATTTGTAAAGGCAATAGCATAGTTTTATCATGGATACCTCAATGGATACCCTTTAGTATAACTGGATCAGTGACAAAATTGATGGTATTCATTCCTGAGGCTCATTCTTAAAAATAAAAAGGATAAGTTCATATAAAGAGAGATGTACTCTAATGCAAAAGACGAAAGTACTTCAAGGTAATCATAGTTTAAATAAAGCTTGCAGCTATAGTATGAAGAAAAATAATTAGTTGAAATAAGAACGTGGATATGGAGAAAGGAAAGTTGACACAAGTCTAATAAAATATGAAAGAAGAATAAGGGATATATCTAAGTGCTAGAAATTTTCATGGAATATAAATGGGTCATATATTTAAATGATAAAAAATAAGAATCTTGATAACCATGTTAGAATACACCAAAGTATGGTGTTGACCAAGTGAAATTGTATTTCTTCATTGTACTTGTCGAGACTTAAGTTGAGAATTAGCAAGAAAAGTGAGTAATAAATTGATAATAAAATAAAAGAAATAAGTAAAGAAGAAAGAAATGTATAAGTGATATGTGCTTTATTGAAGAACTTGAGAATTTTAAAAGAATATATGTGCTTTATTGAACTCAATAGGAAAAACTTTATTGAGCGGTAAATAACTCTTCTTAGGAAGAGGAAAGGAGAGATCAAACTATAGGATACAAAGAACTAAAAAGGAGATAGATTAGAATAGTAATGTAATTAAATGAGACTTATTGTGATAAATTTACTAAGTAAAGTGAAATGACAAAAAGTATGGTGCAAGATGGGTATTCAATAATAGAGATTTTGCCACTAAAGTGCCTTAATGATAATGCAATCTTTGCAGTCAAAAAAGTTTTGGGATTTTTATATAGATACATCAATACCATTTGTAAAAGGGTTAGTAGGAATATGATCAAGGAGAGATGAAGCATAATTACTATTAAAGTATTTTCTGAAAGGTTGAAGGGTACAAGTGAACTATAAGATACGAGGAACCAGAAACTATTTGAATTAAAAGAAAATCTTTGTAGGGGCAATTGAGACAATTAGTCTTAGAATATCTATATGCTGATTTGAGATTCTATAAAATTGTAAAGATTTAATGAATGACTATGCAATTGATATAAGGAGATAAGTTATATAAGTCCATGAATGATTAAGATGAATTTTGTTAAATCTTTCATTTGAGAATAGCTACGCATATACTGTATGGTTATTACATGTCCAAAGAGTGATAAAATATTAGAAGTTGTAGAAAAGGCTTTAACAAAGGACAAATTGACTGAAAGTTTGGTTTGAGGAAATAAGTAAATAATTCCTTGTAGACATATATAGTCAAACACAGATTATCTATGGAAAAGTCAACTCTTCAATTGTAAGTGAAGAACAATAATGAAAATTATTTGTCTAAAGAATTGGACATGAGATTATAACATTTAAGATACTATTCTAGAGAATAGAAATAGAAACCAACTGAGATATATGCCCTAAGTATTATCAATTACCTTATGAACCAAGAATATTTGTTTTGAAAATTCAAGGATGAATTTTCCTAAGGGGGGTAGAATGTAATACCCAAGGTTTCCTCAGCCAACTATAAACAGTAAAGATGACATGATAATGTCCACAGACTGTATCATTTAAAGTCTCCTTAGTATCCTAAGAACCTTAAGAACATCACAAGAAGTGAATTTAATGAATAATGTGAGAATGAGTAAGGAAGGAAGTCAACATTGATATGTGCTTTTATGATAAAATGAAAGTCAACCTAAGTTTTACTTAATGTGACTGTTAAAAATTTGTTTGTAATGGGAATATAAAGTGCTAGTAAATATGTGTTCACATCTCCTAAGACATTCGGAGGTGATGATAGTGATATGGGAAATTGAATTCAATTAAAGTTCCAATAACATAATGGAGGTTAAACTTAGTTTGACCCAATGAGCTTATGTGATATACATACTTGATCAATGCTAATAAAGAGTTAGTAAATGGGCGTTATGATATGTATGGAATTTATTTAGTAATGTTAAGAGTGTGTAGTGATATTAGAAGGTAGAAATATATGTATTAAAGTGAAAGAAATGAAAATGGAAAATGTACTAAGTACCAAGCTTGAAACGTGCATATAAGGATCTGCTAATGGGCTTTTGGGCTCAAAGGCCCAAACCCATTGGGTAGCCGATCCATTGGGCCTAAGGAGGATACAACAACCAAATGGTGAATGTATAATGGGATCAAGCTAGAAGACAAAGCAAGTGTAGAAATCAAATCTTGGTGGTGTTGCTCATAGTCACCAAAGTTGACCAAGTCAAATGTTTAACCAAATAGATTTCTTGATTTTTCCTACACATGAGTCAAACTTCCATTGGAACACCTAGCACCTTGTGATATCTCTCTCCATTGTAAAGAGAATCCTAACCCTCTACCTTGATCAAATCATAGCCATCCATCAAGGTTAAATCTTAACCATTGGATTGAACTTGATCAAATCTCCACCATCCAACTTATTATTATATATATGAAAAATTTATGTTACAATCTTCATTTTTCTATCTCTACACCAAAATTCTACCATGGTAAAAAGAAGTTCTCTCTCTCTACACTAAGAACCTTAGCAAATCAAAGCTAATCAAGATGAGGAATCTTGATCATCTCCTCTTTTCTATGTTTTAAGGTTGATATTAGTGTTTTAATTGTATAAAACCCATCCTACATCGTAAGGAAGATTCAGCCATGTTAGTGAATAGCCATAAAAATTGTTCTAAATTATGATTGATTACATCTATGGGTGCTTTAGATGAAGAATAAGGAATTAGAAGTGTTAAAGTGTGTCACATCCCAACCTTATGAGATACGATGGTCCTATAACAGGGGGAGACATAAGGTCACCACGCCCGTATAACCCATTAACATATAAAAATCATGCCTAGGATCTTACCGAACCTCTTCATTAACTCATTTAAACCATTTAGATAAATACCATAAATTGCGAAAGACTTAAAATAAATCATTACATATAAAATCCATAAGGAAAATAATATAAATCTCGATAAGTATCAATCAACATTCCCGGAGCATCTAAAGACAAGACTTCATAAACATAGTATTATTGATAACTCGGACAAGGAATTCCCCAAGCGAAGTAGAATGCTTGAGCCATCACCTTGCCTCCTCACATTTGCTCACCTAGAACCACACAAGGAAAAAGGGGTGAGATAGATGATCTCAATGAGTAAATGAAAAGGCACATACATTATCACATATTCCTTTGAAAGGAAACACATAGCTTATACACATAATGGTTTATAAATCATGAATCAGGTTGAAATTTAGCAAGGGTTCAATTGGGCAAGTTCACATAAATCACACTTATAACACATAGAGAGTGAAGACTATTGCTCATTCACTCGAAACACATAGAGGAGAGGTGCCCTTTGCCAAATTCCAACTCCTATCACGTAGTAAGCATGAAGCTGATAAGGCCCCACGGCTAGAACCGCCCCTTCTAGCTGAGGTGGATACACTACCCCTATCCATCGGGTTAAGACCATGTGCATAGGTTCTGATGATTACACGCATCAGCATGAGGATTCTGCATAAAGGGTAAAAGGTACCATAGCTAGAGCTATTGGTAAACACAATTAACAATATCACATAAGGCAACAATAACATGTAATTCAATATCAATAATAGTTTGGCTTTCAAACAATGATACAATGAAAGTATAGTTCCAGAAAGAATACAAGTTAAGGTGTTAATCACAAAAAGTTCTCATTGGATAAATAAAATAGTTTTGGACAAATGTCCTTTGGCAGCCGAAGCTTGACAAAGAAATCATATAATAATATTTAAAATAGAAAGAAACTTAGGTTTCAAAGATCACAAAGGCTCACATAGCTTGTCATCACATATTTGTAACATAACAAAATGTTACTTGCATTTGTAACATGAACATAGTGTTTAATCACACTTGTAACAAGAACATTGTGTTTACTCACCTTAGGGTTCCTTTGCTCCTAGTACACGTAGTCCCTTTGCACTTCTAAAGCTCCTCAATCTCTAACATAATATTTGATTTAATACTTAGTATTTATTTATTCATGATGCTCCGATCCCATAACTACCCATGTCCATATAGCATACACATTAGAGTTCACTCATAGGTGTACTCATCACTTACACATATCACGTTGACTTAAAAGTTTTGCATACTTAGGCCTTATAGGCTCACATGAAAACATATTGCAATCATATCAATACCTTTTTAAGGTCATCACAATATCATTACCTCAATATCAATTCACTTATCAATTATCTTAGTTCACTTTACACTTCCATACATGTCAACTTAACAATTAATCCTTCAAACATCATACTTAGCTCTTATGATCCCTTTCACTTCATTAACTCATAATCATATGTTCATCATCAATTCCTCATAACATCTAGTTCCATATTTCCCAATCACATTTGCATGCTAAACATAATATAATGTTAAGATACCTTAAGTATACCTTAAGTATACCAAAATGCATTTAAGCTTATCTAGGATCATACCTTCAATTAACATGCAATTTTATCATTTATTATACATACATACATGTCAAAAATCACCAAGACACATCACATAAAAATTATAAACATTTGGAGAAAATTGTTTATGTAGGCCGAATGTATCATTAAGGTGAAGACTAAATTCTTCTTCTTTTCGTGCTTTCCGTCTATTTCAGAAATATGTAAAAACATGGTTTGAACCAAGATTTTTCATGTAAACATAACAAAAATCATTCTAGAATATAAATTCATAGGAATTGGCCACTATTGGTGTTTTTAATATATAAAAATTCAATCTTTTGCATTATAGTGCACAAAACCATAAGTTTTCTTATTTTTGGTATTTTCCGGTCATTTAAGAAATACGCAAACAGGTTGTTTAAACCATTATTTTTCATTCAATCATTGAAAATATCAATTTAGAACACATTCCTTCATAAATCAGTAGCCATAGGTAGGGTTTATACAAAAGAATTCCAAGTTCAAAGGCTTAGGTGAAAAATCATGAGTTTCCGCGCTTTTCGCGCATTTCGTTTATTTCAGCGATAAACAAACACATGATTCAAATCATTATTTTTCATCTAAACAAAACAAATATCACATTAGAACACCAATTCATACAAATCAGCAGCCATATATTCTTGAAAGAACAAATTTTTCCAATTTCCAAGTCCTAACACAAAAACCTTGAATTCCTTTGTTTTTCGAAACTTTTCAGTCATCACAAAAATATGCAGAAATATTATTTCATGCAATATTTTTCATCAAAACAAATCAAAAAATTAGTTTAGAATATATCCATGCACAAATTGCCCGCCGCCCCCCTCCCCCCGCCTCCCCCCCCCCCCCCCCTTAATGATGTTTATGCAATAAAATTGTGATTTTAAGTTATAGAATTCACCTTTGGATAAATCTTGCGGAAAGAATCGTGTTTTCAATAGAAAATAAATTTTCTCATAAAAAATTCACTCAAATAGAATTGAATCTATAGAAATTAGTAATCAAATAGTTTAATATAATTTTCCTATAATTTATTTCATAGAAATCAATTTAGAAATCAAAAGAGAATAAAAACTTACGATTACAGTCATGAAATCGTGAAACGGAAAGGTGTTTTCAATATTTCAGTAGAGAGAACTATTTTGAGAGATTTTTCTGCCAAAATATAGAAAGAATAAGAGAATGGCTGCTGAAAACCCTTGTTTGTCCGAAAATTAGAATATATATTAGGGTTGGAGTGAAATTTCCACTATTACCTTTAATGAAATAGGTTAGGAGCATTTTTGTGCAGTGGGCTTTTGGGTATTTGGGTTTTTTCTTTAAAAATTTCAGCTGAATGGATTTAAAATAAAAATAATATTTTTCTTATTAATTCTGGAACATTTCCCTCAAAAATATTTATTTAAAATATTTTAAAAATACCCATAAAATTATTTTATGCTTAAAAATTGTCTTATGCATGAAAATTCATTTTATTTAAAATAAATTCTTTCATGCAAATGCACTTCATGTAAATCATTTATTTTACAATAGCAACACATATTATGCATATTAAAATTATTTTAATATGCCACATACTCATCAATCACTTAGATCATAATTTTTTTCACACAAGCACACACTTAACCTTATTAGTTCTAAATCAAGCAATTTATCACCAAAATTCCTAGGGTGGGTATGGGTTGTTACAAAGTGAACCTTGGAAGCTTGGGTTAAGATTTGAACATCTAATGGGAACTTGAACTTTTTGTTGACAATTGAATCATTATATGGGTTTATGTTATGTTAATTACATAATTCTATGATGAATTTGAAGATTTGATGATTTGGTGGGGAATTAATAATTTTTCCCCAAATTCTATGGTTTATGGGAAAATTAGGGATTTTAAGTATTGAATTTGAATTCATAAAAGTAAAGGGGAAATCAAGCTTAAGAATGGAATTAGATGATTTGTATAATGTTAGTTTTAAATCCAATTGATAGAAGTGACTTTCCCTAAAATTAATGAACTAGACTTATTTATGGAATTTAATGGTAGACGTAGAATTGATTCCATTAGAATTTATTTATATTGTTTGTACTAAATGTTGAAATGTGAGATTTGGAGGAAAAGAAGTATCCCTCCTACAATGTATAACTTTGGCTATTTAAAAAAATGACTAAGGAAAATATTAAGATTAGTAATGGGTATATGTATAGTATATCTTAACTTTAATAGCAATTGATGTGCAATTGAATTGCAAATATGTAGAGTCTAAAGGCAAGGGTAAGGATGTTGTCATTAGTGTGAAGAGCACTACTAGCCTCAAGAGTCAAGTGTAATAGGAGCAAAGGAGTCCAAGGTGAGTATTTAATAATATATCATAACTTGTACCATATGTCTTTATTGTTCAAACCATGATCATTGACAGATTCCAATGCCTCGATGAGCCTTTAAATTGATGCTTCTTAATGACAATTGATTATTGTGAACCTAGCACGTTGAATTTGTGATGTGTTCATTGGATTCCTTAATGTGAACCTTATATGAATTGTCCTATTGGGAACCTATTGATAAGCAGAAACCCATTTTGGTGTGGGGAAAGTCACCAAACCTTGTGCACTTGGTAAAGCCTATGGGTAGGGCAAGAGTACCCAACCTTTGTTAGGGAAAACACCTAACCGTAAGACTTTATTAGTCTTACATAATGTGATACTTGTGAGTGACTAAGGCTCAGGCTGCCACTCTTGAATTTATATACATGGGTAGCATCTTGCTTCTACGAGTGGCTTATTTCTGCTAATAATACTATTTCTAACTTAAATGAGAAATTGAACCTAATGATAACATTGATTGAAACTATTCCATTTCTATAAAGATCCTTTTTGTTATTGATTCTTGTACTCACCATGCATTTACATATATTTGTATGTATTTTGTGTTATTATGTGCTCACTGAGTCTTATCTCATTCTCTAATGGTTTCAATTTCTCAAGCTTGAGCGATAAGTTGACAAGATAAATTCCAAGCCATGTTCTTCTGCTTAGAAACCGTCCGATAATTACAAGTGTTGTGATCCTTGATTTTTAAACTATTTAGGGCTCCATGGTAGTCAATGGTTTAGTACTAGAATGTTACTAGTTACATGTATTGTAAAAATTGTTGTATTATTATTATTATGAAATGTATGAATAATGTACATTGGGTTATTGATATGAAATGAAATTCTAGAAATCTTTCAAGTTATGAATGGTCTTATAAGTTAGTTAAGAAATGGTAAATGAATAATGGATAACAAGGAAAAGGTATCAAGTTACGGTCTTGGGGTAAGGTGCAATATGATAATTGAGTGAGATTTTAAGTTAAGTGGGTTCTACGAGTTTAGGTGACCTTATGTCTCCCTATGCCCTAGGACCGTCAAGGCTCAAAAGGCGGGTCGTGACAATTATGACCTTAATAATACTTTTGTGTTTATTACCTTGCTAACATTACAATTTATGCACTCCCATCATTTATCAATTAAAACATATTTAAACTTAGCAAAAATTCCTATATATATCATATCCCAAAGGAACTTGCATCCTATTAATTTACAATCCCAAATAGACTTCTTATAACCATTTTAGACTTACTCTCTTTCTATATAATATATATATCATTATCATGACTTAATTACCTAATGCCTTAAAATTTTATACATTTAGCTTGTAATATCATCTCACTTTAGATTTTCCACTTACATCTTGCTATATTTCACATTCCTAATCATTTAACTTATCCATATTAAAATAATAAACCTTCTAATACCATTGACATTCAATGAAATCTCTATGCAACTCTTATATCTTTCCAACTTTATGCCATTTTAGGTTATCTTAATAAAAATTCTTCCCGTACTAAAGATTGCTATAAAATTTTCTAGTAACTTCAATTGAACATTATTATATCTAACGCCTTAAAACATATCCCATCCAGAGGACTCAAATCCCTTTCAAATATATTCAAAACTATTAAATTTTCAAAACTGCGTAGAATCATTTGTGAGAATCAAAACATTTTCATTCTTGCATGTAACATGCAACCTTAATACAATGCTTGATGCAATTCATGATGTATGATTGATGGTGTATGATTCCATAAGGCAAAACTCAATGCCTATAGGCAGACACACTGGACACAAATACATAATCAAATCAAATCTATAACATTTTATCTTAAATCATATAAAATTTTGAATTAAATCATTTTATATCCTCATGGATCCTCAAATTTACAGTTCATATGGCCTTAACATCTATTACTTTATAAAAATTCAAATCCTTATACTCTAATTGCAGCCTATATACTCAAAGGAATCTCATCACTAAAGAATCTCTACTAGCATCATGCTTATCCTTTTATTATCTTTACAAGTCTGAGAATACTTATCCTTTTATGTCTCCCCCTCTTAAAAGAAATTCTACTTGCTTTTTCTCTACAGTCAATACAAGCTCCATACTTGTATAGCTAATCCATTCCTAAGATCACATCGAATCCTAGGATACCAAGTTCTAACAACTCCATAGAAAGTTTTATCCATCAATGTTTACCTCACAGTCCTTGAACATATACTTCACCTACCTCGTAATACCAGTTTATTCATATATAATGTAACTAATTTGTTTCATTCTCCTACTAATCATTGCTAATTATCATTTCTCTTCTTATGGCACCATCCAAAATTATCATTTAATAACTCCATATATTTCTTATATGAAACTATTGTAACATGTAAGCATTTCATACCTTATAACATTATACCTACGAATCATTAATCTCAGTTGGATCCAAAACTTAGTCCACTTCCCTTTCTAATCCATTTAACCCCTCTATCTAATTATCATACTTAGCATGTCTTTAACATGAGCACTCATCATAAAATATCATATCATAAGACACATATCACCTAATAGGTATCATATATCATGGCATATATTATGTATCCTAATCACGTAGCACATAACCTATAGCATAATGAGCTCTTATATTATTTTTTTTTAAAGTCAATCATCTCTTAGGTAAAAGAAGATCAAACCAAAGCTAACTAGCTAAGTGAACATATAATATCTTGCATGTCATTTAAATCCTATGCCACTAGACTAATGATTTCCCACTACTAGCAGAAGTCTCAGTTGTGTCTCTTATTCTTGGCTCTCTGCCCTTAAGGTTGAGATGGTCCAGGTGGTAGAGGTGTTGAGATTGCATTTCCTGGATTCCTTGTCCAAGGGCAATCTTTAACAAAATGATCCATTTGCCCCCACCTTAGGCATGCACCAGAAAACCTTCGGCACACTCCGGGATGCTTCTTTCCATACTTTCCACAAGTGGGAAGGTCTTGCTTTGCTTAACCATTTCATGGTCTAAGTGTTGAAGATGCTGAAAATTCCTTCCATGGGCCTCCTCCCCTCTATGTTGGCCTTCATGACCCTTATTCTTATGCTTTCCTTTTTGCTCCCATTTGACTCTCTCAACCTTATATTCTCTCAACCGAAATTCACAAGGTGCTTTCAAACATTGCGATTTTGCAACCGTTTCGTAAGTTTTTCTCTTCTATCAACATATTATTAGATTTTTATAAAACTAATCATGAGAAAATTATTTTTAACTATTTATTTACTGGTTTTCCATTGATTAAATTAGACCTAGGTGAATTCTTGAAAGAGAAATCAATTTTTCCATAAAAAACACAACCCTCTCTACGTGAATTCTCCAAAGGTGAACCATAAAACTCAAAATTTGAAATTTCATACATAAACACAAGGGGGGCTGCCAATTTGCACATGTTTGCATTTTAAACTGATTTTTGTTGTGTTTAGATAAAAAATATTGATTTAAATCATATTTTTGTATATTACTATAATAATCGGAAAACACAGAAAAGCAAGAGAACTAATGATTTTCACTCTAAACCCTAAAATTGGAATTTTCATGCATATGGATTACCTATGGCTACCAATTCCTATATGTTGATGTTCTAAAATTATTTTTGTCATGTTTACATGAAAAATATTAGTTTAAATCATGTGTTTAAATATTACTGTGATAATTGGAAAGTAATGAAAACAATAAAGACTCATAGTTTTCATCCTAGAACCTAAAATTGGAAAATTTTCATGCATATATACTTATATAGGTGCTGATTCATATATATAAATATTCTAAAATGATTTTTTCCATGTTTACAGGGAAAATATTGGTTTAAATAATGTGTTTGCATATTACTGTAATGAATGTAAAGTGCGAAAAGTAAGAAAGTTCATGATCTTCCTTGATTATATAATTTGGCCTACATTGGGAATTCAATCCCAATATCTATAATTTTTATATGATATATTTCAATGATTATTGACATGTATACATGAATGATAAATGATTTGATTGCATGTTGATTGAAGGAATAACTCTAGACAAGTCTAGAGACAATAGGGTATACCTAGGGTTTCCTAACCCTATTTCTATGATGTGATTAATATGTTTATGTGATTAAGTGATATGGGAAATAAATTTTATGATGAGTTAATAATGAGTTAATGATCTTAAATGGATGATGAGATTGATTGTATGAATTGGTCATAAGAGATAAGCATAATACTTGAAAGGTTACTTGTTAAGTTAATATATATAAAAGGTGTTAAGTGTACTAAGTTGGATGTTAAATTGAATTGATATTAAGATCATGATATATTGTGTTTGGGTTTAGAAAATTCATAATATGGATTATAATGAGATTTCATATGGGCCTTTAAAGGCAAAGTATATAAGACTTTGAAAGATAACATGTTATGTGCAAGTGATGAGTGCACCTCTAAGTGCAACTCCAAGTGTATGTGAATGTTATATGTGCATGGGGTAGTTATTGGATAGGATAGCATGATGTTAAACAAATACTAAGTATTGAATTAAATATTATGTTGGAGTTTGAGGAGTAGTAGAAGTTCAAAAAAGGCTACAAGTACTAGGAGCAAAGGAACCACTAGGTGAGTAAACATTATGTTCATGTTACAAGTACAAGCTATCATGCTATGTGAACCTTTGAGATTCTTAAAACCCAAGTTCTTTTCTATCTTAGATTATAATTATATGAATTGTTTGTTAAGCTTGGATTGCTAAAGGACAATTGGTCTGAAACTTTTATTATTTATTCCATCATAAGAAAGAACCTTTCAATTGTTTGCCTTACCCTACTTTCTTTCTAGAATCACATTATTGTCATCTTTTGTTCAATAAGGTAAGCTTCTATTGCTATCATTTTACATGTGATTGCATTCTTTGATGCTATTGTTACCTTTCCTTTATGTTATGAGTGAATAAAGCAATAGCCTTCACTTTATATTATGTTACAAGTGGATAAGGCAACAACCTTCACTCTACATTATGTTATGAATGGACAAGGCAGCAGCCTTTACTCTATATTATGTTAGGAGTTGACAGGACAACAGCTTTCACTCTCTATGATACAAGTTATAAGTTTGATATTTGTGATCCTTGCTAATTTTTAAACTATGAACCATGATATAAGAACCCTTATAAAGGGATATGCGTTATTGTTCAAGTCTTATTATTTACTCATTGAGATCATTTATCTCACTCCTTTTTCCTTTTATGGTTCCAGGTGAGCATTATAAGGAGGTAAGGTGATTGCTCAAGCAACCTACTCTGCTTGAGAAATTTCCTTATCAAATTTTATCACTGCACTAAAGATGATGAGTCTCTAGACACTCCAGTAGTCCTTATTTTAGGAGTTTATATTTGGAATATATTATTTATTTAATGTATTTTGAGTCTTAAATGTTCTTTCCATATGGATTATATTTAAAGTATTTTAATATTATGCTTCTGCTAGTCAAAGTTTTCTTTATTATTGGATAATTAAGTTAATACATGAGTTTTGGTATGATCCTAGGCAGTGATTGTATGTTTATGAGTGGGTTTTATAGGCATGGGTGACCTTATGTCTCCCTATGTTCTAGGACCATCATATCTCAGAAATTGGGATGTGACACCTTATACCAAATTCCAACTCCTAACTTGTAACTTGTAAAGAGCCATGAAACTGATCAGGCTCTATGGCTAGAACCGCCCCTTCTAGCTAAGGTGGATACACAACCCCTATCCATTGGGTTAAGACCATGTGCATAGGTACCCATGATTACCCACATTGGTATGAGGATTTCTGCATAAAGCGTTCATATATACTATAGATAGAGCTAATGGCAAACACTTATAACAATAACATTTAAGAATGCAATTACATGTAACATAATAGCAGTAGTAGTTTAACTTGCTGAACAAAAAATTATAACAATGTGGTTCCAAAAAGAAAATAAGGTAAGACAACAATTCACAAAGGTTCTATTTATAATTTAATAATCAAGAGTGATTTTGGACCAATTGTCCTTTGGCAACCTAAGCTTAACAAAGAAATCATATAGTCATAATTAAAAATAGAAAAGAACTTGGGTTTCAAGATATCAAAGGTTCATAAAATATGATAACTTGTACTTGTAACTTGAAACATAATGTTTACTTACCTTGTGATTCCTTTGCTCCTAATTCTTGTAGTTCCTTTTGAACTTCTACTATTGCTCAAGCTCTAACACAATATTTAATTTGATACTTAGTATTTATTTAACATCATGCTATCCTATCCCATACTACCCCATGCACATATAACATTCACATACACTTGGAGTTGCACTTAGAAGTGCACTCATCACTTGCACATAATATGTTGACTTTTACAGTCTTGCATACTTTGCCTTTATAAGCCCACATGAAAACATATAATAACTCATATCATGACTTTTCTAAACTCAAACACAACATATCATGATTTTAATATCAATTCAATTTAAACATTCAACTTAACATACTTATCACCTTTAACTTATGAAGTAGTCTTTCAAATATCATGCCTATCTCTTATGACCAATTCGTACAATCAACCTCTTCATCCATTTAGGATCATTAACTCATTATTAACTCATTATAAAACTTATTTTCCATATCAATTAATCACATTAACATATTAATCACATCATAGAAATAGGGTTAGGAAACCCTAGATATACCCTATTGTCTCTAGACTTATCTAGAATTATTCCTTAAACCAACATGCAATTTAACCATTTATCATTCATGTATACAAGTCAATAAAAATCCCTACATTGGTTGAATGCCTTATTTAAGGAAGACATAAATTTTTCTTACTTTTTGCACTTTCCTTTCATTAGAGTAATATGCAAAAATATGGTTTAAACCAAGATTTTCATGAAACCAAGATGAACATATAGGAATCGGCACCCATATAGATTTATATGCATGAAAATTTTCCAACTTTAGGTGTTAGGGTGAAAACCATGAATCTTTTTTGTTTTGGTACTTTCCAATCGTTACAATAATATGTAAACATATGATTTAAACCATTTTTTTTTCATTCAATTATAACAAAAATCAGTTTAGAATATGAATATATACAAATTGGTAGCCATAGACCATACTTATGCATGAAAATTCTAAGTTTAGGGTTTAGAGTGAAAATCATGAGTTTTCTTGCGTTTTGGTATTTTTTGATCATTACCGTAATAAATAGAAATATGATTTAACCTTATATTTTTCTTTTGAACACAACAAAAATTAGTTTAGAATATAATAATGCAAAAATCCCCCTTCCTTATTGAGTTTATGCATGAAAATTCCAACTTGAGTTTTAAGGTTCACCTTTAGAGGATTCGTATAGAGAGGTTTGTGTTTTCAATAGAAAATTTGATTTCTTTCTCAAGAATTCACCTAGGCCAAATTTAATCAATGAAAATAATAAATATTTAGCTTAAAATACTTTCTCATGATTAGCTTGTTAAAAATCAAATAGAAAATTGAAAGGAAAGGAAAAACTTACGAAACGGTTGTGAAATCACAAAGTTTGAAGGTATTTTGTGAATTTCAGTAGAGAGATTATTTTTGAGAGAATTTTATGTTGGAAATATGAAGAATAACATAATGATGGCTATCTAAATAAGGGCTGGCTAAATTTCTCTTTTTATAATTAAGGTTTTGGGCAATTTTCAAGATTACCTTTAATGAACTAGGTGAGGAGTATTTTGGTGAAGTGGGCTTTTGGAAATTTGGCCTTTTTATTTATTTTATGGCCTAGTTATACGTAATTAAAAATAAAATATTTTTCTTATTATTTTTATTAAAATTCCCCCCTAGAATATATATTTAAAAATATTTTAAAAATACTCATAAAAATTATTTTATGCTTAAAAATCACTTGGTGCGTGAAAATTCAATTTATGTGAAATAAATATTTTTTTGCTTATACCTTTCATATACATCACTTGGTTTACCATAATAATTCATATTAGGCATATTAGAGCCACTCTAACATGCCACATACTCATTAATCATGTAACTCATGAATTTTCACAAAAGCACATACTTAGCCATAATAGTTCTAAATTCAAGAAATTAATCACGAAACTCCTAGGGTGAATGTGGGTGGTTACAACTGAGATGCAGTGAGAATAGCTACTACGAACACTAGGTGCTTGTTGCAAGGTGCTACTAAGGCGTGTCTATAGATCAGCTTGTAATACCCAAGGTTTCCCTAACCAAATATAAATAGCAATAATGACACTATAATGTCCATATACTATACCATTCAAAGCCATCCTAGCATATTAAGAACCATAAGAATGTCGTAAGTGGTGAATTCTAAATGAATAAGGTGACAATGAGTAAGGAATGTAATCAATTTTGATAAGCATTTTTATGAGAAAATAGAAGTCAAACCCAATTTGACTTAATGGGACTATGTCAATAATTCATTTGAAATGTGAATCTAAAGTACTGATGAATGAGCATTTCTTCCCATACTAAAGATAATTACCAAATTTTCATGTAACCTCAATTGAATATTATTGTATCTCATCTAGAGGACTCAAACCTCTTTCAGGTATATTCAAAACTATTTAATTTTCAAAACTACGTAGAATCATTTGTAAGAATTAAAACATTTTCATCCTTACATGTAGCATGCAACCTTAATCCAATGCTTGATGTGGTTAATGATGTATGATTTCGTAAAGCAAAACTCAATGCATATAGACAGACACACTGGACATAAGTACATAATCAAATCAAATCTAGAACATTTTATCTTAAAATCATTTAAAATTTTGAATTAAATCTTTTTATACCCTCGTATACCAAGTCCTCACAGATCCTCAAAATTACAATTCGTATGGCCTTAACTTCTATTACTTTATAAAAGTTCAAATCCTTATATTCTGATCGCGGCCTATATACTCAAAGGAATATCATCTCTAAAGAATCTCTACTAGCATCATATTTATCCTTTTATGATCATTACAAGTCTGAGAACACTTATCCTTTTATGTCTCCTTCTGTTAAAAGAAATTCATCCTCGAATTTAAATACTTACTCACATGTTCTCGAAAAACTAGGGATGCTTTTACCACATCCCTTCCTCGGCTTCCTAAGTATACTCATTCATTCCATGATTATGCTAGTAGACCTCAATCATAGGTATCTCCTTGATATATAAATTTCTTCCCATCCTTAGTTCAAAATTCTACTTGTTTTACTCTATAGTCAATATAAGCTTTATACTCATATAGTCAATCCATTCCTAAGATCACATTAAATTCTAATTCTTCAAGTTCTAATAACTCCACTATAAGTTTTTGTCCATCAATATCTACCTCACAGTCCTCAAGCATATACTTTACTTCTATCATTACTCCCAAAGGAGTTGACACTACTAAAGTTTCATGAATTAATTCCTTATTTCTACCTAAACTCCTAGCAAAATATGGAGATACAAATGAATGTGTAGCACCAGAATCAATCAAGCATCTTACACTAGAATTTTGAATGGGAATGATACCTTCTTCTTTTAAATCACACTAGATTAATATCTTCATTATACTTGATATCTATATAAGTGATAGAGAAATCCTTAGCTTTCTTGTTATTCTAGTCTATATGGTAGCATCTAAGCCACAAATTCCATAATATACTTCACTTACATCATACTATATACTTATATATATACCGAACTCAGGGAATTTAAGGAATCTTATATTAACCAAATAGATACTAAGATGGATAGGCACACAATATTAAAAAGGGATTTATATCTAAACTAAATTCCATTATTATTATCTTAAATTATGAAAAAAGAATGTTAGTTATTAGAATTACAAATCCAGATTGATTTTAGTTATAAGAGTTATATGCATGCAAAGACTAAGAACATGACCTAAAGTTTTTAAAAGCAATTCTCATTATCAATTAAAAGTATTTTGATCTAGAGTCTATAAGCATTCTCATATCATTATAGAGATAGAACAAAACCATTAAATTTTATGCCATTTCCTTTTATCCCCTTAAAGTGGATTGCTTGTCTCCAAGTACCATCCTAACTCCTAAGTAACTTCAATTGCTTTTCCACCAAGTTAGCCCAACTCTTATTGTGAATAAATTAATTAACAAGTTTTATTTGGTGATCAAGCATACACAACATAACTAAGCACTCAATTGAAATTAAATCTTTCAATGCATATAGAAAATAGAGTAGTTAAAATCAAAACTTCATTGCAATTTAGATAACTTAAACTTAGTGTAATTCCATAATGTTAAAGACAAAGTACTGACAAGAAGACAAGTAGAACATCAAAGGAACATGTCAAAAAGACAAGGGAAAGGAAACTTGATGATGTTTTCTTCACTCCTTTAGAAAATTACTTTTTAGAAAGTAGCCTTTGAATGCTTTCTTGAACCTCTTGAAATTTCTTCAATCTTACACTAATTATATCACTTGAAATTGCACTAAGTATTTGTAATTAAAAGTTATCAAATACTAACTTAACATTCCCTCAAGTGACACCAAACACATGTATTTATAAGCCTCAAGGTGTCCCAAGTGATGCCTTTTACAAAAAGGAGTGTTTGTGAAGGGATGTCATGAAAGGGTTCTGCAACTACTCGGCATAGGTGGGCAAGAGTCGACACACTAGGCTATTATCACTAGTCAACATAAGGGGTACAAGTCAACATAAAAGACTATTGTCATGAGTCGGCATAGTGGGTTACGAGTCGACATACTCTGTCTCTTTGTCTTAGCCTTGCAAAAAGGCTCTTTCTTCAAGCATTACACCCTTTAAACTTAATATTTGCTAAGAAACACTTCAAAACTTAAAAACAAAGTTAAATGAACCAATTTATAATGAAATGAATGCATGCACACATAAAACAAATTATTATTTCATTAGTTTAGTTATATTAATTTGTATTATATCAAATTCCCCCATATTTGGACCTTGCTTGCCCTCAAGTAAGAACAAAAAGGAAAAAGAGAAATGAAAGATAGTACTTAGTTTCTTAAAAAAAAAATTTAGCAATCTTGACTAAGTTAACTTTAAGTTGTTCAAGGAGTATAGAGCTAATGTGTTGATGAAATAACTTTTAATGTAAAGGGTGTCAAGTCTTACAGTATAAGCCTTGAGTTTTTTTATTTATCTTATTCCTATCAAGAACAAAGTTATTAATTATCTAGTCAAGGTCCTAATAATGCTTTTCTAGTCAAAATATCCATGCATTAAGTTAAGAATTCTATAGATTCAAATAACCTTTGGGACATAAGTAAGCACAAGCATAAATGCAACTAGTCTCATGGCATTTTTAGACACATATTTTGCTATTCTTATTATTGTTATTTTATACTAGTGAAATCATGTACATCTTTCAAATTGAATGCGGCTAAAGAGCAAACTCATCCGCACACAACTCACTCAACATACACATTCACTAGTGACAACATACATATCTTTCAAATTGAATGCAGCTAAGA
This sequence comes from Reutealis trisperma, assembly GCA_947687605.1. Lineage (NCBI taxonomy): Eukaryota > Viridiplantae > Streptophyta > Magnoliopsida > Malpighiales > Euphorbiaceae > Reutealis > Reutealis trisperma. The sequence continues at coordinate 328,865 of CANTUT010000701.1, read as the reverse complement.
AGCAAACTCATCCGCACACAACTTACTTAATATGCATAGTACTTAAGCAAAGAATTCTCTTCTCTTCTCTCTCTCTCTCTCTCTCTCTCTCTCTCTCTATTTATTATTATTATTTTTTTATATATAATTATATTTCTTTTAGTGTCCTCACGCATTATTGACTAAATGCATCACTCATATTATGGCTAAAGTTTCCTTTAGGCAGTTCAACCCAATAGAATTCAAAGACCTAACTTATCTCAATTTTGATATTTAAGCATAACTACAAAGTTGACTACTCAATTAGAAACCTTAGAAGTAATAAGATTGAGATAAAAAGACAAAAAATGACAAATGCTATAAAAGACTTAAAGATTTTACCAATTAGGCAATTTCAAAATCAATCATAAAAAAAAAAAAATTAAAATAGAGTAACTCCAAAACTTAAAAGAAAACCTAATCAAGATATAAATGAGTAAAATATGGAGAAACTAAGTAATGAGCATTAAAGTTTTAAAATTCTGGAACTTTGAGGCAAATGGTAAAAACTAGACTAATAAGACAAACATGCAAAAACATGCAAAACAGACAAACATTGGATGCAAAGCAATAAAAACAAAATCCTAATTCTATCCCTCCCCCATACTTAAACTTCATATTGCCCTCAATGTGAATCCTAAATATAAAGGAAAGGAAAGAAGCACTCTCTCAATCTGTGGATGGAAATGGAGGAGACTAGATGTTATAGCCGGATTGGTCACAGAATTGTTTGATCTTATACTCCATCTTATATTGGCAGTGATCAATTTGTCAATTCCAAGTCTCCATATCATTCAATTGGCATTGCATTATCTGTTGATTCTCCAAAAGTTACTCTAAAAGTTGTGTCTCCCTATTTGATGAGCTACTTGCACCACTTGGCTCATTCAAAGATGGAGGAAGATTGTGAGCAGGTTGCTCCTCATGATGAGGTTCTTCTTCATTGGATTGCTCTTATTCGACATTTGCTTCATCTAATTGGTCATTTTCATTTTATGCCAACCCTCTCCAATATGATCAAGACCTTGCCATAAAAAGGTTAAAAGAAGCATCCACTACTTCACCTCTTATAAAAGCTTGCTTAGTAAAATAAGAACACTTAACAACACGGTGAAAATCATCAAGGTTAATATTGAGAGATTTAGCAATGATTGTAACAACATGACCATGAGTGAGTGGAGCATCTTTACTGGCTACATAAGTTAAAAGTTGATTAAAAATCCAATAAGTCCAACACACTTGCTTTTTACTTTGAATACATTGCATTAGAAATAATTCTTGTGTAGGGATCCTATTAAATTCAAACTTATGAAAAACAACACAAGTAAGAATTTTGTGCAGCAACCAGAATTTTAAATCTTTAATAAAAATTGCCTTACCCTTCTTTAGTTGAAAAGGGGGCTGTAAATTAGTCAAAAAGGTCCAAAATTCATTCACACTAAAAGACTTTGGATGATCACACATACCATCTTTCTTAAAGCCAAAAACCTTATGCATAAAAGAATATGTAAGTTGGTGTTTCTTCCTTAACAACCGAAATTCAAGTATATGAGTATCATTTGGGTTCACTTCCAAAGATGTATAGAATTTTGTAATTAACTCAACATAAGTATGTGCTTACATGAAAACAAATTTCTTAAGCCCACAATTGGTCAATAATTGATTCAAAGAGTCATGCATATCTATATCATTAAGGAGAGATGAAGGAATATACTTACAACCAGTGATGCCCCTAATCTTAAGGATTGTGAATCTATCACCTTATTCATATGAAAGGATAGGGAACTTAGCTTTGTAAATGGTGGCCAGATTTTCCTCCTCTTGCTCCTTATTATGTTCTCTTGAAGAAGTAGAAGCTTTGGACTTACCCATAGTAGAGAAAGTATTCGATTTGAATAGGAGGAGAGAATTTCATGGATGAGGAAGGAGAGATGACTAGAAAGGAAAGAAGAAGATAGTAGGGAGAGTTTAAAAAAAATGAAGTGTTGGGTGTTAAATGATGAGAAGGTAACATGTGGGGTTTTAGAAGAGAAGAAGGTGTAAGAGACGAAAAGACATGACATGTATTGGGAAAGGATGTAACTTTTCAGGATTTGAAAATTGAAATTATGAATTGAAAAGTAGAATCATGTGAAAGATATAAAAGAGGGAAAGGAAAATAGAATATGAAGTAAAAGAAATATTAATTAAAAACTAGGGTTAGGGTTTAAAAATAAATAAATAAATAAATAAAAATAGAAAAATTGGAGGAAGGAAGAGGGAGCATAACTCAGCACCATTGGGACAAGTCGGCACCTCCTGGTTTTGTCACAACTCGGCACCTCCAGTGCCAAGTCGGCACAACCCAATTCTATATGTTTTTTTTTTTGTACGTGTATTAATAAAAATGTATTATAGAAGATTAAATTATAAATTATGAAAATACAAGAAAGAAAATACTACAAATACTATAATGAGGTGAAAAAAAATCCAAAAGAAATGAAATAACATAAAATAAAATTAAAGAAAAATACCAAAGATAAATATTAAAAATATGTAAACAACCTTACTACATTTAATGGTCTATAGCTTGACCTAACCTTTTCCAAATTAAGGTGTAGATAGGGGAATTGAACTCCTTTGTTCAAATACTTCACCAATCAAATATGGCTTGAGACGATGGCCATTAACCTTGAAGATTTCTCCCTTATCATTAACAATTTCGATGGTTCCATAAGGATGAACCTTTACAATTTTTAAAGGACTAGACCATCTTGATTTTAATTTGCCCGGAAATAACCTTAATCTTGAGTTGTAAAGTAAGACGAGTTCACCTTCATGAAAGTCTCTATTAACAATGTTCTTGTCATGCCATAGCTTCGTATGATCCTTATACAACCTTGCTTTCTCATATGCCTTCAACCTTAATTCCTCCAATTCATTGAGTTGCAGCAGCCTTTTCTTTCTGCCTTCTTCATGTCAAAATTCAATGCCCTTGTTGCCTAATAGGCCTTATGTTCAAGTTCTATGAGCAAGTGGCAAGACTTACCGTAAATTAACTAATATGGTGTAAGGCTGATCGGGGTCTTAAAGGCTGCCCTATATGCCCATAGGGCATCATCCAACTTTAATGCCCAATCTTTCCTAGAAGAAGAAACCGTCTTTTCCAAAATCCATATGATCTCTCGATTGTTTACCTCGACTTGCCCACTTGTTTGTGGGTGGTATGGAGTAGCAATTTTGTGGGTAACTCTATACTTCTTTAGGAGACTTTCTATAACTTGATTTCAAAAATGGGAACTGCCATCACCAATTAATGCCCTTGGAGTACCAAACCTCGGAAAGATTACCTTTTTAAGCATTTTCTTCACCACATTGGCATCATTGGTGATGGTAGGTACTGCCTTAACCCATTTGGATACATAATCCACCATTACCAAAATGTACTTGTAGCTAAGAGAACTAGGGAAAGGACCCATAAAGTCCATACCCCAAACATCAAAGAGTTCCACTTTAAGAATACCATTTAGAGGCATCTCATTCCTTTTAGAGATGTTACCCATCTATTAGCATTTATCACATGTAAGCACGAAGTCTCTAGTATCCTTAAATAGTGTAGGCCACCAAAAACCACATTGAAGTACCTTGGAGGTTGTTTTTGACATACCATAGTGTCCGCCCACATTCAATGAATGACAATGCCTTAATACATCTTGGATTTCATCTTGAGGAATACATCTTCTTATTAGCCCATCTGCACATCTTTTATAAAGCGAAGGTTCTTCCCAATAATAAAATTTATGGTCATGCAAGAATTTCTTCCTTTGTCTATAATCCATACCATAGGGAAGAACACCACTTACTAAAAAGCTAGCTATATCAACAAACCATGGAAATTCTGTTGATATAACACTAAACAAATGCTCACCATGGAAAGTTTCATTTATTGGTACCCCATCATCATGTTTCTTCAATCCTTTTTTATCAAGCCTGGATAGATGGTCTGCTACAAGGTTTTCACTTCCTTTCTTATCCCTCACTTCCCAATCAAATTCTTGGAGCATTAGAATCCACCGTAAGAGCCTTTGTTTTGCATCCTTTTTACTTAAGAGGTATTTTAGAGCAGCATCGTTAGAATAGACAATTACCTTTTGTCCCACTAAATATGTTCTAAATTTGTCAAATGCATAAATAGTAACAAGTAGTTCTTTCTCCATGGTGGTGTAGTTGATTTGAGCATCATCAAGTAACTTACTTGCATGGTAGATCATATAAGGCTTACCTTCCTTCCTTTGCCCAAGAACAGCCCTTACGGCAAAGTGACTTACATCACACATTATTTCAAAAGGTTACCCCCAATTAGACGGCTATAAAGTTGGTGCTGATGTAAAAGCCTTTTTTAATGTTTCAAATGCTTTATTACAAGCATCATCAAGCTCAAAAGTGGCCTCCTTTGCAAGCAATTTACATAATGTCCTAGCGATCTTGAAAAAGTCCATAATAAACCTTTTGTAGAAGCCAATATGTCCCAAAAAACTTCTTATATCCTTGACACACTTTGGTGCTGGCAGATTTGTGATCACCTCTACTTTTGCTTTATCAACTTTAATGCCTCTCCTCGATACCATATGACCCAATACTATTCCTTTTTATGCCATAAAATGACACTTCTCCTAGTTGAGTACCAATCCATGCTCTTTACATCTGTTAAGAACTTTTGAGAGATTTTCTAGACAATTTTCAAAGTTAGTTCCATATACACTAAAATCATCCATAAAAACCTCGACACAATCATCTACCAAATCATTAGAAATAGAAAACATACACCTTTGAAACATTGCAGGTGCATTGCATAAACCAAATGGCATATGTCTAAATGCAAATGTACCATAAGGGCATGTAAAAGTAGTTTTTGCTTGATCTTCAAGATATATTGGGATTTGATAAAAACCACTAAGACCATCTAGATAGCAAAAATAAGAAAAATTTGCTAATTTTTCCAAAACTTGATCAATGAATGGTAACGGGAAATGGTCTTTCTTGGTTGCTTTGTTCAACCTCCTATAGTCAATGCACATATGCCATCCTATGACAGTTATAGTGGGTATTAAATCATTTGATTCATTTTTAATAATGGTCAAGCCGCCTTTTTTAGGGACAACCTGAATGGGACTTACTTATTTACTATCACTAATGGAGCATATAATTCCATTATCAAGCAATTTAGTGACTTCTTTTCTGACTACTTCCTTAAGGGATGGATTAGGTCTCCTTTGACCTTCAATGGAAGGCTTAGCATTGTCTTCTAAATTTATCCTATCCATGCAAATATTTGGGCCAATACCCTTTAGGTCACTCAAAGAATAACCAATGGCATCCTTATGTCTAAGTAACATTTTACATAAGAGATTAACATTCTCTAATGACAAAGATGAATTCATAATAAAAGGAAATTTTGACTTAGAATCAAAGAATGCATATTTTAAATTTGATGGCAAAGGCTTGAGTTCAAAACTTACTTCTTCATTTGAAGAAGGGTTTGGGTTATCATTTCTCTCTAGAGGTTCAAATCTTGAAGGTTGGAAGGAGTGATGATGTGAAGTAGTCTCTAAAAGATTTACCTCTTCTTCTTGCACTTGGTAAGGAGGAATAGGGTCTTGACTCATGCATTCATATTTGACCTCATTTGTACATTCATCAATCAAGTCTATAGAGTCAATCCTACTAACTCCTTCCATCAATGAAGATTTCATCATCTTAAGAACATCAAATTCCATAAATTTGTTATTTACCTCAAAAGTAATCTTACCTTTCTTCATGTCGATAGTAGCACCTACTGTTACTAAGAATGGTCTTCCAAACAAGATTGGGATCTCAAGATCTTCCTCTATATCTAGTACAACAAAATCAGCAAGAACAATAAATTTACCCACTTTCATTGGCACATTCTCAAGAATGCCAAGTGGATAAGTTTTGTTTGCCATTAAAAGGCATATGTTAGTGGGCTTAAGTTTTCCCAAATCAAGTCTCAAATAGATAGAATAAGGCATTAAACTAATGCTAGCACCAATATCACAAAGAGCCTTATGAAAATACTTACCTCCAATCATACAAGGGATGGTGAAGCATCCTGGATCTTTTTGCTTAGGTGGGGAATTAGAATACATGGCTTTAGATTCTTCAACCAAAGAAATTAAACCATAGTCTTCTAATTTACTTTTATGGGTGATCATATCCTTTAAAAATTTTCCCTATGCCGGCATATCCCTTATAGCATCCATAAATGGAATGGTAATGGTAATATCTTTAAGATACTTAAGGAATTTGCCAAATTGTTTATCTAGTTCCATCTTATGAACCTTTGAGGGAAAGGTAAGGTTTTAAGGTCTACCTTAGGTTCATTAACTTTGGGTGGTATGACATTTTCCTTTTTATTACTACCCAAGTTATCATTAACTCCCTCCACTTTGTCAACCTCTAACCTTTCTTCTTCATCATCTAGTATGATATCATTACCTTTATTAGCAATGTTTTCAACCATTTTTCCACTTCTAAGGGTAATTGCTTAGCAAGTTTCTCTTTGTATAAATTTCGGTTGACTAGGTAGCTTGCCTACTGGTTTATAGTTAAAAGAAGAGGCTTGTTGGGCAATGTGGGTTTCTAAAATTCAGTTGTGAGTAGCACATTGATCAATTTTGGAATTAATTTGCTTAAATTGCTCCTCACTTTGTTTATTGATGGAAATTTGTGTTCCAATAATTTGCTCCATAAGGGTTTCAAGGTTAGATTTGGGTGGGGTATAGATTTAAGGTTGCTTCATAGGAAATCTTAATGGGTTACGTGGTTTGAAATTTTGGTTTATGGTTGGGTTCAATTGGGAGGATGGGTTAGACTATGAAAAACCAGGGTGGTTCTTCCATTGAGGGTTATAAGTGTTTGAGTTCATACCTATTCTTTGGTTATATCCCCCTTGCACATAATTTACTTCCTCATTAGAACTAAGACTACATTAGGAATAAGGGTGAGAGCCTCTACATAATTCACAAACAACATCAGTATTTTCAATAGAATTAATTTGAGTTTTACTTATCATCTTGGTGAGTGCATCTACCTTTGTTGTTAGTAGGTTAATGGTGTCGAGTTCCGAAATACGCTTTACTTTTGCCATAGTTGTCTCATCTCCCATGTATCTTTGGGATGCAAGTTCTTCAAGCAAAGTGACAGCCTCTCTTACTATCTTATCCATCCATTTTCCACCAGATGCCGCATTAACAATGTTCCTATTTTCATTTGTTAACCCATTATAGAAAATTTGACGAATCATCCATTCAGGAAATCTATGATGTAGGCATTGCCTTTGAAGTTCCTTAAACTTCTCCCAAGATGTATAGATTGTCTTATTTGCATTTTGCTTGAAAGTGGTGATCTCATTATGGAATCTTGCAGTCTTGTGTGGTGGGAAGTACTTTTAAAGGAATGCCTGCTTCAATTGATCCTAGGTGGTGATTGATTCACTTAGTAGAGTAGCCAACCATAATTGAGCCTTCTCCTTAACTAAGAAAGGGAAAAGTCTCAATCGGACTGCGTCATCTGATACTCCATTAATTTTGAAAATTGCACATACATTCAGGAATGTCAAGATGTAAGCATATGGATCCTCCCCTTGTAAACTAGCAAACTGATTATTTTGCACCATTTAAATGATGCTTGACTTGATTTCAAAGTTGTTGTTTGCAATGGAAGGAGCCACAATCCCTTATGTTCATCTTTCTCTAGCCATTACGCCAAGGTTGCGTTGATCTTCTTCTCTTTGTCTTTGATTCCTATGTAAAGCACGCAAAGTTCATTCAATTTCAGGATCAATTGGTAGAAGATCATTAGAACTTCTACTACATCTCATATTTAACTAAACAAAAAAGAAACAAAGCAGAAATGAAATTAAAAATAGAAAACAAAAGCCTAAAACAACTTTTCACTATTCTAAACAACTTTTCACTATTCTAAATTAATAAAAATTCAAATCAAATTCCTAGGCAATGGCGCCAAAATTTGATGTGGGTTAAATCTTATACCCTAGTTTGTAAGACTAAGTACAGAGTGAGTAGGGTGTTGAACTCAGGGAATTTGAGGAATCTTATATTAACCAAATAAATATTAAGATGGATAGGCACATAATATTAAAAAGGGATTTATATCTAAACTAAATTCTATTATTGTTATCCTAAATTATGAATAAAGAATGTTAGTTATTAGAACTACAAATCTGGATTGATTTTAGTTATAAGAGTTATATGCATGCAAAGACTGTGAACATGACCTAAAGTTTTTAAAAGCAATTCTCATTGTTAATTAAAAGTATTTTGATCTAGAGTCTATAAGCATTCTCATGTCATTATAGAGATAGAACAAAACCATCAAATTTTATGCCATTTCCTTTTATCCCCTTAGAGTTGATTGCTTGTCTTCAAGTACTATCCTAACCCCTAAGTAACTTCAATTGCTTTTCCACCAAGTTACCCCAACTCTCATTGTGAATAAATTGATTAACAAGTTATATATGGTGATCAAGCATATACAACATAATTAAGCACTCAATTGAAATTAAATCTTTCAATGCATATAGAAAAATAGAGTAGTTAAAATCAAAACTTCATTGCAATTCAAATAACTTAAACTTAGTATAATTCCATAGTGTTAAAGACAAAGTACTGACAAGAAGACAAGTAGAACATCAAAGGAACACATCAAAAAGACAAGGGAAAGGAAACTTGATGATGTATTCTTCACTCCTTCTTTAGAAAATTACTTTTTAGAAAGTAGCCTTTGAATGTTTTCTTAAACCTCTTGAAATTTCTTCAATCTTAGACTAATTATATCACTTGAAATTGCACTAAGTATTTGTAATTAAAAGCTATCAAATACTAACTTAACATTCCCTCAAGTGAAGCCAAACACATATATTTATAAGCCTCAAGGTGTCCCAAGTGATGCCTTTTACAAAAAGGAGTGTTTGTGAAGGGATGTCATGATAGGGTGTTGTAACTACTGGGCACAAGTGGGCACGAGTCAGCACACTAGGCTACTATTGTGAGTCAGCACAGTGGGTTACGAGTTGGCACACTCTGTCTCTTTGTCTTAGCCTTGCAAAAAGCCTCCTCTTCAAGCATTACACCCTTTAAACTTCATATTTGCTGAGAAACACTTTAAAACTTAAAAACAACGTTAAATGCACCAATTTATATTGAAATGAATGCATGCACACACAAAAAAAATTATTATTTCATTAGTTTAGTTATACCAATTAGCATCATATCACCCCACTATCAAAATATCATACTTATTATGAATTTTCATGAGTACCCATCATATCATATCACAAGACATATATCACATATCACTTATCACATAGCATATATCACATAGCATATAGCATGCATCATGTATCATAATCATATAACATATAACTTATAGCATCACAAATTCTCCCATCATATTGAAGTGAATCATGTCATAGGCAAAAAGAATCAATGCCCACTAAGTCACTAAGCAATCGATTAATATCATTCATATCATCTAAGTCCTATGTGCCTAAGTTATTTATTACCAACTACTAATGGGAGTCTCAATTGTGTCTCTTATTCTTAGCTCTCTGCTTTTGAGGTTGAGATGGTCTATTTGGTGGAGGTGTTGAAGTCACATTTCCTGAATCTCTCATCCATAAGCAGTCCTCGATGATCTGTCCATATTTTAGACATGTGCCAAAGACTTTCCAGCAAACTCCAAAATGCTTCTTGCCACAATGGCCACAAGTTATTGGTAAAGATTCCTTTCCTGGTCCTTGGCTTCTTTCTTTGTGCTGACCTTTATGACCCTTGTTCTTATGCTTACTCTTCTATTCACATTCAGTACACTCAATTCTCTCGGCCTTAAGCCTCTTCTCCGCGTCCTTTCTCAAAGCATGCACTAGGGACCTAAGACATCGATTTTCTTCCATCAGTTCCAAACAATCTCTTTCAAACCTTTGCATCTTACTCTAAATCCATTTATAACCTAAACACTCATGGGGTCCTCCTCATCAAGAGTCTTTTCCCTCTTTAGGTGGATCATAGGTACAGCCTTTTTGAACATCTCTGGCTAATCGTCTTGCAGGACATATGGGGTACTTTAGGTCATGGTCCTCAAGCAGGGGTCATCTTCTTGGTCATCTAGTAAAGGAATCACGAGGCACACAAGCAAACAATAACAAAGTGTACTATAGCTTATTAGGATTTCGTAGAACTAAACTAGTGATGGACTGCAAATGACATGACATGAAAATTTCTATGCTCTAGGATTATACTTAACCAACTTAATAAACAGATAAGTCTAAACTAGACTTTAAAACTACAGCTTTGATACCAACTTTGTCACATCCCAATTTTAGAGACATGACGGTCCTAGAACATAGGGAGACATAAGGTCACCCATACCCATAAAACCCACTTACACTTTTACAAATCATGCCTAAGATCATACTAAACCCTATGTACTAACTTAAATATCCAGTAATGTAGGAAACTTCAATATGTGGAACAATAGTTTAACAAAATACTTTGAAAATATCTTATAAAGGAAATAACATTTAATGTCTTAAAATGAATCATCAATGATGAATATCCCAAAATAAACTCTCAGAGCATCTACAAGTAACTCTTTATAACATAGTATAATTAAAGACTTGGATAAGGAATCCCCCAAGTGAAGTAGAATGCTTAAGCCATCACCTTGCCTCCTCATATTGCTCACCTAAAACCACACAAAAGAAAGGGGTGAGATAGATGATCTCAATGAGTAAACAATATGGCATAAATGATATCATATATCCCAATTTTAAAGAAAGCCCATTGCATATAACATATAGTTCATGATTTACAAATCATGGTTTCACAATTTCAATTTAGCAAGATTTTCACTTTAGCAGGTTTGCAGAAATCACACTTATAACACTTATCACCTAGTAAGAGTAAATGACTATGCTAAATCATTCACTCAAGGGAGAGGTGGCCTCATATCAAATTCCAACTCCCAACCCAATAACTTATAAAGTCATGAAATTGATCAGGGTCCACGGTTAGAATTGCCCCTTCTAGCTGAGGTGGATACATAATCCTTATCCATCAGATTAAGACCATATGCACAAGTTTTGATGATTACCCATATCGGCACGAGGATTTCTACATAAAGGGTTAGAGATACCATAGCTAGAGCTAATGGTATTCATATATAACAATAGCACTTAAGGAAATAGCAACATGTTCCATGATAATAATAGCAGTTTAAATTTTTGAACAAAAGATACAATAATAGTGTAGTTCCAGAAAGAAAGTAGGTAAGGCACAATTACAAAAGGTTTTTCATATCATTGAATAAACATTATTGGTTTTGGACCAATTGTCCTTTGGCAACCCAAGCTTAATAAAGAAATCACATAATCAAATTTAAAATAGAAGTCAACTTGGGTTTCAAGAATCTCAAAAGTTCCCATAGCATAATCATGATAGCTTGTCCTTGAACAGTAGCATAATGTTTACTCACCTTGTGGTTCCTTCACTCCTAGTACTTGTAGCCCTTGAACCTCTAAAGCTCCTCAAGGTCTAACGTTATATTTAATTCAATGCTTAGTATTTATTTAATCATCATGCTATCCTATGCCATAACTACCCCATGCACATATAACATTCACATATACTTAGAGTTGTACATAAATGTGCACTCATCACTTGCACATAACATGTTGACTTTAAAAGTCTTACATGCTTAGCCTTTGTAGGCTGATATGAAATCACATTATAACTCATACCAATACTTTTCTCAAGTCAAACACAATGGCATGATCTTAATATCAATTTACTTTAACAATCATCTTAGTACGCTTAACACTTCCATACATGTCAACTTATCAATAGCCTTTCAATCGTCATGCTTATCTCTAAAGACTAATTCATTTAATCAATCTCTTCATTAATTCATGATCATTAATTCATTATTAATTCATCATGAAACCTATTTTCATATTACCTAATCACATTCATATTCTAATCACAACATAAGGTTAAGATACCTTAAGTATACCAAATTGCCTCTAGCCTTATCTAGAGTCATTCCTTCAACCAACATGCAATTTAACAATTTATCATTCATTCATACATGTCAAAAATCATTAAAATACACTACATAAAAGATATAGACATTGGGATAAAAATTCCAACAATGGCTGAATGCACCATCAAAGAGAAATCCTAAATTTCTCTTGCTTTCATACTTTTCGTCTATTATAATAATATGCAGAAACATGGTTTGAACCAAGATTTTTCATGCGATCAAAACAAAAATCATTTTAGAACATGAATCCCTATGAATCGGCAGCCATAGATGTCTATATGCATGAAAATTTTCCAACTTTATGTTTTAGGATGAAAACCATGCTCCTATCTTATTTTTGATACTTTCCAGTCATTATTGTAATACATAAACACATGCTTTAAACTATTCTTTTTCATTCAATCATGACAAAAATTTATTTAGAATGTAAAAACACACAAATCAGCAGCCCCTAGGATTCATACACATGAAAATTTCTAACTTTTAAGTTCTAAGACGAAAACTATGAATTTCCTTATTTTTTGAAACTTTTCAGTCATTACAGTAATATGCAAAAATATGATTTAATATAATATTTTTCTTCTAAACACATTAAAAATCCATTTAGAACACAAGCATGTAAAAGTCAGGAGCTCCCCCTTGAGTTTATGCTTGAAAATTTCAATTTTGAGTTGTAGGATTCACTTTTGGAGAAATCATGTAGAGAGGTTGGTGTCTTCGGCAGAAAAATCATTTTCTCTCCCAAAAACTCACCTAAGCTTAATTTAATCAATACAAATCATAAATATTTAGTTTAAAAGAATTTTCCCATGATTAGTTTCATAGAAATCCAATAGTAAATTGAAAGGAGAGAAAAACTTACGAATACAATCAAGAAATCGTAAAGTTTGAGGTATTTTGTGAATTTCAGTAAAGAGAATAATTTTGAGAGAATTTTTCAGCCAAAATAATGAAAACTAGAATGGTGGCGGCTAGAAAACAAGGGCTGGCCAAAATTCTTATTATATATGTAGGATTTTGGGCAATTTCTAAGATTACCCTTAATGAGCTAGGTTAGGAGTGTTTTGGTGCAGTGGGCTTTTGGGTATTTGGGTTTTTTATTTAATTTTGGGGCAAATTATAGGTAATTAAAAATAAAATATTTTTCTTATTATTTTCTTTAAAATTTTCCCCAAACATTTTTTTTAAAAAATTATTTTTAAAATACTCATAAAATTATTTTATGCTTAAAATCACCTTTTTGCATGAAAATTTATTTTATGTAAAATAATTTATTTTTTGCTAATACACTTCATATAAATTATTTATTTCACAATAAAAACTCATATTATGCATACTAAAATTAATTTAATATGTCACATACTCATCAATCACATAGCACATAAATTTCCATAACAGCACATACTTGGTCTTAATAGCTCTATGACAAGCAAATTGTCACGAAAATTTCTAGGGTGGTTGTGGGTCATTACACATGATCTAGTGGTATCCCAAGTAGATCCTTGAAAAAGGCGTCCATGAATTCATCCACAACCGACATGCTTTTACCTCGAATAGTATCTTCTTTCTACGTATTGATAACGTGAGCTAAGTACACTTATCACCTTTTCCTTAACATTCTTCTTACTCCTGAGGCCGATATCAAATTTGGTGGATTCTCATCCCTATCTCCTTAGTACTTAAACTCCTTCCCATCCTTAGTTCAAAATTCCACTAACTTCTCTCTATAATCAATATGAGCCCCATGCTCATATAGCCAATCCATTCCTAGGATCACATCAAATTCTGGCACATCCAATTCTAACAATTCTACAAGAAGTTTTCACCCATTTATGTCTACCTCGCAATCCTTAAATACATATTTCATTTCCATCACCTCACCTAAAGGAGTTGACACTACTAAGGGTTCATCCATTAATTCCTTATTTCTACCAAGACTCTTAGCAAAACATGGTGATACAAAAGAATGGATAGCACCATAATCAATCAAGTATTTTGCACTAGAATTTTGGATGGAAATGATACCTTCTTCTTTTAAATCACACTAGATTAATATTCTTCATTTGACTGCACTTGATATTTACATAAGTGACAAATAAATCTCTACCTTTCTTATTGTTCTAGTCTATATGGTAACCTTTAAGCCACAAATTTCTTAATATAATTCACTTAATTCATACTATATACTTGTGTATATATATATAATGTAATTGATTCATTTCATTCCCATACTGGTCATTACTAAACGTTCTTTCTCTTCTTATGGCCTCTATCACAATTATCCTTTAATAGTTCTATGTAATTCACATATGAAATTATCTTACTTACCATGCATTTAACATTAGCACCCATCATATAATATATCACATCATAGGATACATATCACCAAGTATATATCATATATCATGGCATGTATCAAGTATCCTAATCATGTAACACATAACTTATAGCATAATAAGCTCTTTTATCATGTAAAGTCAATCATCTTATAGGCATTAAAAGAATCAATCCATACTAAGTCACTAAGCAATCAAATAACATTATTCATATCATATAAGTCCTATGCCTCTAAGCTAGTTATTACCATCTACTAGCAGAAGTCTCAATTATGTCTCTTATTCTTGGCTCCTTGCCCTTAAGGTTGAGATGGTCTAAGTGGTGGAGTTGCTGAAGTCACATTTCCCAAATTTTCCCTTTTTTAGGCAATCTTTGCAGAAGTGGCCCATCTGACAACATCTAAGACATGCACCAGAGGCTTTCCAACAAACTCTAGAATGTTTCTTACTATAATGGCCGTAGGCATAAAGCTGGTTTGATTGACCGTTATTCTTTCTAAGTGTTCAAGTTGTAAGTGAAGATTCCTTTCCTAGCCCTCCTCCTCCCCCTCTATGCTGGCCTCTGTGACCCTTGCCCTTATGCCTACTCTTCTTTTCACATTCAACATGCTCAACTCTCTTGGACTTATGCCTTTTCTCTACGTCCCTTCTTAAAGCATGTACTAGGGACCTAAGACATCGATTTTCTTCCATTAATTTCGAACAGTCTCTTTCAAATCTTACTCTGAATCCATTTATAACCTAAACACTCCACAAGGTCTAACTCATCAAGAGTCTTTTCTCTCTTCAGGTGGATCGCAGGTACGGCCTTCTCAAACATCTCTCTCTTCATGTCCTCTTATAGGCCACACATGGTGCTCTAGACTTTAAAACTATAGCTCTAATACCAACTTTGTCACATCCCAACTTTAGAGATATGACGGTCCTAGAACATAGGGAGACATAAGGTCATCCACACCTGTAGAACCCACCCATGCATATAATAATCCTGCATATGATCATACCAAACCTTATGCATTAACTTGATAAAACCTTTTTTAAAGAAAAACCTTAAGTTGTGGAAGAATAGTTAAATATACTTTCAACATAATCCCAAAACAAATGAACGTTTTTAAGACTCTAAAATAAATCATCAATCATATAGTTCCAAAATAAAACTACCAAAATAAGAACTCCTGCAGCATTTAGAGAGTCATCATAACATCTCCTAGAAATAAACTTTGACAGTGGAATTTCCCAACTAAAGTAGGTTGCTTGAGCGATCACCTTGGCTCCTTCTAATGCTTACTTAAAACTACATAAGCAAAAGGGGTGAGAAAGAGGATCTCAATGAGTAAACAATAAAACTTATAAATAGCATGTATCCCTTTTATAAGGGTTCAAGATTCATAAATCATGGTTTGCAAATAAGCAAGGTTCACAAAAATCAACTTGTAACTTATAAACTTGTAAAGAGTGATGGCTATTAGCTCATTTACTCAACAGAGAGGTGGCCTTATACCAAATTCCAACTCCTAACTTGCAACTTGTAAAGAGTCATGAAACTAATCAAGCTCTATAGCTAGAACTGCTACTTCCAGCTGAGGTGGATACACAACCCCTATCCATTGGGTTAAGACCATATGCACAGGTACGGATGATTACCGACATCGGTACGAGGATTTCTACATAAAGGGTTCATAAATACCATAGCTAGAGCTAATGGCAAAAACTTATAACAATAGCATTTAAGAATGCAATCACATGTAACATAATAGTAGTAGCAATTTAACTTGCTGAACAAAAGATAATAACGGTGTGGTTCTAGAAAGAAAATAAGGTAAGACAATAATTCACAAAGGTTCTATATATAATTTAATAATCAAAAGTGATTTTGGACCAATTGTCCTTTGGCAATATAAGCTTAACAAAGAAATCATATAGTCATTATTAAAAATAGAAAAATACTTGGGTTTCAAGATATCAAAGGTTCATAAAACATGATAATTTGTACTTGTAACTTGAAACATAATGTTACTCACCTTGTGGTTCCTATGCTCCTAATTCTTGTAGTCCCTTTTGAACTTCTACTATTCCTCAAGCTCTAACACAATATTTAATTTGATACTTTATATTTATTCAACATAATGCTATCCTATCCTATACTATCGCATGCACATATAACATTCATATACACTTGGAGTTGCACTTAGAAGTGCACTCATCACTTGCACATAACACATTGACTTTTACAGTCTCGCTTACTTTGCCTTTGTAGGCCCACATGAAAACACATAATAACTCATATCATGACTTTTCTAAAGCCAAACACAACATATCATGATTGTAATATCAATTCAATTTAAACATTTAACTTAACATACTTATCACCTTTAACTTTATCAAGTAGCATTTCAAGTATCATGCTTATCTCTTATGACCAATTCATATAATCAACCATCATCCATTTATGATCATTAACTCATTATAAAACTTATTTCTCATATCAATTAATCACATAAACATATTAATCACATCATAGAAATAGGGTTAGGAAACACTAGATATACCCTATTGTCTCTAGACTTATCTACAGTTATTCCTTCATCCAACATTAAATTTAACCATTTATCATTCATCTATGCATGTCAATAATCATTAAAACACAGCATATAAAATTATAGACATTGGGATAAAAATTCCTACATTGGCCGAATGCCCTATTCAAGGAAGACATGAATTTTTCTTACTTTTTGCACTTTCCATTCATTACAATAATATGCAAAAACATGGTTTAAACCAAGATTTTTCATGTAATCAAAACAAAAATCATTTTAGAACATGAACATGTAGGAATCAACACCCATATAGTTTCATATGCATGAAAATTTTCTAACTTTATGTGTTAGGGTGAAAACCATGAATCTTTCTTATTTTTGGTACTTTTTGGTCATTACAGTAATATGTAAACACATGATTTAAACCAATATTTTTCATTCAATCATAACAAAAATCAATTTAGAACAAGAATATATATAAATTGGCAGCCATAGACCATATTTATGCGTGAAAATTCTAAGTTTAGGATTTAGAGCGAAAATCATGAGTTTTCCTGCTTTTCAATGTTTTTTGATCATTATAGTAATATACAAAAATATGATTTAATATGATATTTTTCATATAAACACAACAAAAATTAGTTTAGAATATAATAATGGAAAAATTTTCCCCTCCCCCCCTTATTGAGTTTATGCATGAAAATTCCAACTTGAGTTTTAGGGTTCACTTTTGGAGGATTCACATAGAAAGGTTTGTGTTTTCGGTAGAAAAATTGATTTCTCTCTCAAGAATTCACCTAGGCTAAATTTAATCAATGAAAATCAATAAATATTCAGATCAAAATACTTTTCTCATCATTAACTTCATAAAAATCAAATTGCAAATTGAAAGGAAAGGAAAAAATTACGAAACGGTCACGAAATCGCAAAGTTTGTAGCTATTTTGTAAATTTCGGTAAAGAGATTATATTTGAGAGAATTTTCTGCTGGAAATATGAAGAATAATAGAATGGTGGTTGTCTAAACAAGGACTAGCTGAATTTCACTTTTTATAATTAGGATTTTGGATAATTTCCAAGATTACCCTTAATGAACTAGGTGAGGAGTGTTTTGGTGAAGTTAGCTTTTGGGAATTTGGCCTTTTTATTTATTTTATGGGCTGATTATAAGTAATTAAAAATAAAATATTTTTCTTATTATTTTTATTAATATTCCCCCCAAAATATATATTTAAACATATTTTAAAAATGCTCATAAAAACTATTTTATGCTTAAAAATCGCTTTGTGCATGAAAATTCAATTTATGTGAAATAAATATTTTTATGCTTATGCATTTCATATACATCTCTTAGTTTACCATAATAATTCATATTAGGCATGTTAGAGGCACTCTAACTTGCCACATACTCATCAATCACATAACTCATGAATTTTCACAAAAGCACATATTTAGCCATACTTGTTCTAAATTTAAGAAATTAGATCACGAAACTCCTAGGATAGGTGTGGGTTGTTACAACCAAGCTATAGTAAGAATAGCTGCTATGGATGCCAGGTACTTATTACGAGGTACTGCTGAGGCGTGCCTATGGGTCAGCTTGTAATACCTAAGGTTTCCCTAACAAATATAAACAATAATGATGACAATATAATGTCCATATACCATACCATTCAAAGCCTTCCTAGCACATCAAGAACCATATGAATGTCATAAGAGGTGAATTCTAAATGAATAAGGTGACAATGAGTAAGGAATGTAATCGATTTTGATAAGCATTTTATGATAAAATGGAAGTCAAACCCAGTTTGACTTAATGGGACTATGTTAATAATTCATTTGAAATGTGAATATAAAGTGCTGATGAATGGGCTTTGACATCTCCTAAATACTAGGAGATGATAATAGTAATATGAAAAGTTGAATTTAATCAAAGTTGCAATGGTATAATGGAAGTAAAACTTAGTTTGACCCAATGAGTCTATATGATGTATACACTTGAACAATGCAATTGAAATGCTAGTAAATGTGTATTAAAACATGTATAGAATTTATCTAGTAATATCTAGAGTATATATTGATATTAAAAGGTAGAAATATGCATACTAAAATGAAAGAAATAAAATGAAACATATATAAAATCACCAAGTTTGAAATGTGCATATATGGATTTGTTATTAGGCTTTTGGACTCTAAGGCCCAAGCCCAATAGATGGTGGCTGGCCTATTGGTCTAAGAGTATGTGAACATCAACACTTGTGAGCTAGAAATATTTGGCCTAAGACAATAAGAATATGTTGTAGAGAAAGAGTTACAAAATTTGAAAAACTAGCCACAAAATTTGACCTAGTCAAAGTCCCAAACCAAATTAAAGTCTTCTCTTTACTACATATGAGTCTATATTCATTTTGAGCATTCCCACACCTTATGATGAAAATCACCATTATAGAGAAAATCCTAGCCGTCCAACTTGATCAAATCATAGCCATCCATCAAGATCAAATCTTAGCCATTGGATTGATCTTAATCAAATTTTCACCATCCAACCCATTATATATATATATATGTAAATTTTATGTTGTGAACATCATTTTTCCTATCTCTACACCAAAGTTCCATAACCATAAAAGAAGCTCTCTCTACACAATAGCAATAAGAACCTTAGCAAACCAAAGTTAACCAAGGTATGGAATCATGCCCATCTTCTCTTATCTATGTTCTAAGGTCAATTTTAATATCTTGATGGCATAAAGTCTCTTCTACAATAGATATAAATTTTGGCCCATTCTAGGAAATGATCAAGGAGATGTTTTAGAGGCATAATATAGTTTAAAAGGGGAACTTAGTGTTCTAATACTAGATATTGATAATTGAAGGATCACATAGGTTTTATGTTATGTTAATTCGATGAATCTATGATTAATTTGAAGATTGGATGAGGAATTGATGGTTTTCCCCAAATTCAAGGATTTGTGGAAAAATTGGAAATTTTAAGGATTGAACTTGAATTCATGAAATTGAAGGGAAAATTAAGTTTAAGAATGGTCTAACATAATTTGTATAATGTTAATTTGAAATCCAATGGATAAAATGATTTTCCTTAAATTTGATAAACTAGGTTCATTTATGGAATTTAATGGTGAAAGTAGAGTTGATTCCATTGAATATTAGAAATTGTTTAAATTGATTTTACTCAAAGTTGAAATATGAAATTCAGAGGAAACGAATTATCTTTCCTTAAGTGAAGACTTTTGGCTATTTGAAACATAATTGAGGGAAAGTGTTGAGATTATAACAAGTATATGTATAATGTGTCATGACCTTAAAAGTAACTAGTTAGTAGTTGTAACAACCCACACCCACCCTAGGAAATTTTCGTGATAAATTGCTTGAATTAGAATCTATAAGGTTAAGTGTGTGCTTGTGTGAATCTTTGTGATCTAAGTGATTGATGAGTATGTGGCATATTAAATTAATTTTAATATGCATAATATGTGTTGCTATTGTGAAATAAATGATTTACATGAAGTGTAATTGCATAAAAGAATTTATTTTAAAATAAAATGAATTTTCATGCATAAAACAATTTTTAAGCATAAAATAATTTTATGGGTATTTTTAAAATATTTTTTAAATAAATATTTTGAGGGAAATATCCCAAAAATAAAAATAAAAATATTATTTTTATTTCTAAACACTTCAGCTGAAATTTTTAAAGAAAAAGGCCCAATACCCAAAAGCCCACTACACAAAAATACTCCTAACTTATTTCATTAAGGGTAATAGTGGAAATTCCACTCCAACCCTAATATATATTCAAATTTTTGGCCAGCAAGGGTTTTCTAGTAGCCACTCCCTCGTTCTTTCTGTATTTTGGTAGAAAAACCTCTCAAAATAATTCTCTCTATCGAAATATCAAAAACACTTTACCATTTCGCGATTTTGTGACCGTAATCGTAAGTTTTTAATCTCTTTCGATTTCTAAACTGTTTTTTATGAAATAAATTAAGGGAAAATTATTTTGAACTGTTTGATTACTGATTTCTACAAATTCAATTCTGTTTGAGTGAATTTTTGGAAGAGAAAATTTATTTTCTACCAAAAACACGATTCTTTCCGCAAGATTTCTCCAAAGGTGAATTCTATAACTTAAAATCACAATTTTATTGCATAGACATCACAAGGCGGGGAGGGGCGATTTGTGTTTATTTGAAATCTAAACTGATTTTTGATTTGCTTTGATGAAAAATATTGCATGAAATAATATTTTTGTATATTTCTGTGATGACCGAAAAGTTTCGAAAAACAAAGGAATTCAAGGTTTTCATGTTAGGATTTGGAAATTGGAAAATTCT
>CANTUT010000701.1:290000-302500 GCA_947687605.1 Reutealis trisperma | reverse complement strand
TACTGCCTTGCTCACTCGCAACATAAAGGAGAGGTAACAGTAGCATTAAAGAATGTAATCACATGTGATATAATAATAATGGATGTTTATCTTATTGAATAAAAGATAAACAACAGTGTGGTTCTAAAAGGAAAGTAAGGTAAGGTAATAATCATAAAGGTTCTTTCTTATCATGGAATAAATAATAATAGTTTCAGACCAATTGTCCTTTCGCAACCTAAGCTTAACAAGAATTCATATAATTATAGTTTAGGATAGAAAAGAACTTGGGTTTCAAGAATCTCAAAGGTTCATGTATCGTGGTAACTCATACTTGTAACATGAACATAATGCTTACTCATCTTGTGGTTTCTTTGCTCTTATTACTTGTAGCCCCTTTTGAACTTCTACTACTCTTCAAGCTCTAACATAATATTTTATTCGTACTTAGTATTTGCTTAATTATCATGCTATCCTATCCTATAACTACTCTATGCACATATAAAATTCACATCCACTTGGAGTTGCACTTAAAAGTGCACTCATCACTTGTACATAATATGTTAACTTTTATAGTCTTACATGCTTTACCTTTATAGGCCCATATGAAAAACACATAATAACTCATATCAAGACTTTTCTAAAGTCAAACACAATATATCGTGATCAATTCAATTTAATACACTTAACACTTCCATATATATTAACTTAACAATAGCCCTTCATGCGTCATGCCTATCTCTTATGATCAATTCATACAATCAATCTCTTCATCAATTCAAGATCATTAATTCATCATTAACTCATCATAAAACCTATTTCCATATTACTTAATCACATTCACATATTAATCACAACATAGGGTTAAGATACCCCAAGTATACCAAATTGCCTCTAAGCTTGTCTAGGGTCATTCCTTCAATCAACATGCAATTTAATCATTTATTGTTCATATATACATGTCAATAATTACTAAAATATATTACATAAAAATTATAGATGTTGGAATAAAAATTCCAACAATGGTCGAATCCCTTAATTCAAGAAAACCTAATTTTTCTTCCTTTTCGCACATTTTGTTTATTATGGTAATATGCAAAAAGATGGTTTGTACCATGATTTTTCATGTAAACATAACAAAAATCATTTTAAAACATTAAACCATAGGAATCAGCATGCATTGGTACAACATATGCATAAAAATTCTAATTTTAGGTTTTAGGATGAAAAATCTTGAGTTTTCTTATTTCTAGTACCTTCTGGTCATTACAATAATATATAAACACATAATTTAAACCATTATTTTTCATTCAATCATAACAAAAAATCAGCTTAGAACATGAATATATACAAATCAGCAGCCATACCAATATGAAATCATGAAATTTTCCAACTTTTAAGTTTTAGGACGAAAACCATAAATTTTCTTATTTTCCAAAAGTTTTCGGTCATTATAGTAATATGTAGAAATATGATTTAATTTGATATTTTTCATCTAAATGCATAAAAAATACATTTAGAACACAAACATGTAAAAAACACCCCCTTGATAAGTTTATGAATGAAAATTTCAAATTTTGAGTTATATGATTCACCTTTGAAGGATTCCTGTAGAAAGGTTGGTATTTTCGGTAGAGAAATTAATTTCTCTTTCAAAAATTCATCTAAATTGAATTAAATCAGTATAAATCAATAAATACTTAGTTCAAAATAATTTTATCATGATTAGTTTCATAGAAATCTAATAATAAATTGAAAGAAGAGAAAAATTTATGAATACGGTTAAGAAATCGCAAAGTTTGAAGGTATTTTGTGTATTCCGCAAGAGAGAATAATTTTGAGAGAATTTTTTTGCAAAAATAATGAAATAACATAATGGTGGCTGCTAGATACAAGGGTTGGCCGAAATTCACCTTATATATTTAGGGATTTTGGGCAATTTCCAATATTACCCTTAATGAGCTAGGTGAGGAGTGTTTTGGTGTAGTGGGCATTTGGGAATTTGGGCTTTTTATTTATTTTATGAGCTAATTATAAGTAATTGAAAATAAAATATTTTTTTTATTATTTTTATTAAAATTTCCCCAAAATATTTATTAAAAAATATTTTTAAAATACTTATAAAAATTATTTTATGCTTAAAAATCACTTTGTCCATGAAAATTCAATTTATGTGAAATAAATTATTTTATGCATATGCACTTCATATAAATCACTTATTCCACAATAATATTTCATATTATGCATATTAGAACTCATTTAACATGCCACATACTCATCAATTCACATAATACATAGATTTTCATAAAGCACACATTTTGTCTTAATAGCTCTAAATTCAAGTAAATGGTCATAAAAACTCCTAGGGTGAATGTAAAAAGGTTTGTTTGATTTGAATTTGAAAAGAAATAATTGCAAGATAGGAAATTAAAAGAAAATGTTAATTAAAATGCAATAGGTTTAAATACAATGAATGAAGGATGCCTAGAGTTTGTATTCAGTTTATCAATCCTGTATGTTCATGAATAAACCCAAATGATTATGCTAAAGCCTTAATTTCTAACAATTAAAAGGATAAAAATCAATCTATTGGCAATCACATTCGTAGAAATCATTCTATCAAATCATATATAAAAAACTAAATCCTAATTTTAAAACTTATATTTCTAATTCATTTTAAGATCCTAATGGAATGAAATATGGAATTGAACTTCAACTCTCATTCCTTCATTCAACACCTAGGTCAAATAATTGGTAGTTGAGTAATTGTTCAATACCAATCAATCAATCAATTCAATTAAGAGTAACAAAAATAATCAAATAGGATTTAATTCAATTCCACATCATGAACACATCATATAGACCCCAGACAAGACTGAGATTAGTTCATTGGAAACATAATAATAATCTCCAAATTATTAAAATCAAAAGAATCCATTGAATTAAAACTTTCAATTCAATAATCAAAAGATGAAAATAATAAGGAAATTAAACTCATAAAACAATTTGATGTTCTAACCCAATCTCTTAGCGTATTCACAAAGAATTCCCAAAATAACTAAAGACAATCTTATCTGAGTATGAAATCTAAAAACTAAAAAATGAGAAAATAAAAGGAGAAAATAATGTCAAAAATGAAATGAACAATGTCTTAGCCTCTTCTTCAATTTAGCACTCAAAATAAAATATTTTCCCTTCTATTTATACTTTCAAAATAACTTGGAGTCCAAAAAGCCTTTAAAAACTTTGATAAAATTCAATGGCTACTCAAAAGTAGTGCAGCGGGGTGCTAGGAGCCTACTATGTGCGCTAGGAATCTGCTACAGATTCTAGGCCTACATAAGCTATAGGCAGCACTTAGCTGTAGGGCACTGAGTCTTGGTTACGAGGCGCTAGATCTAGCTAGCTGTAAGTGGCTTTCAATTGGGTGTGCTGGGAGGTCACTGAAGCATTCTGGCATAGGTACAGGCTGCTACGGGGTACTAGGGCTTATTGCACAGCACTAGGGCCTGAGTTACTTGCTACCACGTGATGACATTCCTCCTGCCATGCAACATTCTGCTGAATTTTCTATTCTCACTCTAAACTTCCATTTTCAAGCCTAATTCCTAAAAAACAAGATTAAACCTTCCTTGAACCTACAAAGAGGAATAAAACAACACAATCTAACCCATATAGACATGAATTAAATGCAAAATGCCTAATTTAACACAAATAAAAATCATGCAAATATGCCACAAACACTCATGAAAGTGCATAAAAAGTTAGATGAAAAAACTTTAAAGCCCCTGTAATAGTTTCAAATTTTTAAATTTAGGCCCAAGAGTGGTCGGTGTGGAGTAATCTCTGACACAAATATAAATCTCTTAATGAACTTCGATTTGATATATTATAGGCCCAAAACTCACTAATTACTTAACCAAACTTAATTTAATTAAATATAGGCTTATATCATATTGTTGGGGCCCAAAAACATGAAAAACCAAAGTAAAATAATAAAAATTGGAAAATAAAAATAAGTCATCTAGCATCCCACACGCCCAAGGACATGCCCATGTTCCAAGGCATGTTGAACATGTTTCAGCATATAGAAAGGAACACACCCAGGTACATTGGCATGTACCTAACCCTATCAGCAAGCTTTTATGCCTTTCATGTAACACTTGTACGCTTTCTTCTTATGGCCATTTTTGAAACTTGACTCTCTACATTTTGGCCTTCATCCATTTGAATCATTGTCACCAAACTCTGATTTAAGTCTTGAATCCCCATTTGATGTATGATTCATTCTTGCATTCTTGAATTATGGCAAGACCATCCCACAAGTCTTGAATCATCCCATTTAATGCTTCCTTAAATTTCTTCATTCTTGTTTTTGTAATAGGACCATGGGAAAGCTGAATTAGATCCTTACCTTGTATGGTTCCTTATTTGCATCAAGTCACTTATTTAAGTATCAAGTATAGTCAAAGGAAGAATATAAATCTAGTGTGATTTAAAGGAAGATCACTTTGTATTCAAAGAAGGAAGTGATCAATCGTGTATGTGGTAAGGTGACCTTTAAGAAAGACAATTATATATGTGTAATAGAAAAGTTTTTAAACCCATGAGGGGAATAAAGTTGTGAGGTCAGTAAATTACCAAAGTAGAATACGATTTGATGTTGGATCATTCTAAAAGAAAAGTGTATGAAATTGACAATTATAAGAAGGTATATATGATTAAGGAATTGTCTTTAAAAAGAAAGTAAGGAATTAAGGATGATTTGACTTGGAAAGGATAAGTCCAAGCTAATAATGATTTGGTGTAAAAGTATGGATTGATTTTGGATAAAATACCTTATATCAAGAATGAGTTGACAATGGGAAGAATACCTATAAAATAAGATAGGTATAAAATTGGTGGAATTATATGTTGGCTAGAAAAACAACTTGAATGTGGTCAAGCAAAATAAGTGAGATGTGGAAAGGTAAAAATAGTAAATGATAAGGCAAAGAATGTATCAGGAAATACTAGATATATGAAGTATAGAATTAAAATGAACAAAAGGAAAAAAAAAAAAAGAGTTATGATATAAAAGGAGCTTATGAAGCTAACTGATTGGACAATCCCATCTAGGAGAAGTATTTTATGATGAAATTGAATTGATGATGATATAGAATTGAATAAGTTAAAATAAATACCATAAGAAATGGTAGGCTTTGAAAGTAACTCAATGAAGCAAGTATGAGATGGATTAAGTTTTAAGGTGGAAGGAAATTATAAGTGTTAAAGAGAATGTAATGTGAGGAATAAGATAATGCGGATAAAGGACTTTATTAATGAGGATAAGTTGATATAAAGGTAATTAGAGAATAGTTATGGAGATAAGTGAATAGTAAAAAAAGTTTAGTTCAAATGGAGTGAAAATTTAAATATGGAAAGAAAAATTAGCCAATAAGATATTGCAATTAAGATTAGTCCTAATGGATTATTTATTTGATGTAATATAATCAATTGGTTACAGTGATGTTTTTAATGTTAAGTAAGAATAATAAGTCTAAATGTTTACGAGTGATATAGAATTCAAAGAGTGAGAAAGACACATGAATATGAAAGAATAGTATTGATAGAATTTTGTTGAAATTGGTATGCCCCAAATGAGTTAAACCTAGAAAAAAAGAGAATGTGAAATTGTTAAGAAAAGAGTGAATTGATGTCAAGTGCATAAAGAGATATATAATATGACATGTGAAATTCTTAAGAAGAATATGACATGTAGAAATATGAATGTTATATTTAAAGTTATAATTATCACCCTAGTGAGGAACACTAGGAAGTGGAAAGATCTTCTATAGTGAGAGGATGACTTGAAATGTTAATGTGAATGTTAAACTCTACTATAACAAATAAATGGTATCTACTTAATAAGGACAAGGCCTCTTAATAAGAAAGTAAATGAGATCAACCATTAGGCATATAAGTCTAGAGATAAGAAAAATCTGCTAGATAAGAGATAATGTAATGAAACAAGATGGTCAGGAAAATAAACGCCGCTCCTATAATGCTATAGTAGCAATCTAAATGTCCAAAGGTGAAGGAGCTTACTCGAATTCTTGCAATTTATGATATATTAAAGCATGTTAAGCAATAAGAATTATTTGATAAGGAACTTAATTTCTGATGAAGCATGACTTTTTATTGAAGGGCTTACAAAGATAGTGGCATAATTATACTGATAGATGCCCTTTAATGCCACTTGATTAGTGACAAGACAAAGTTGATGGAATTAGGAAACTATTCCTATAAATGGAGAAAATAGTTCTATGCAAAGAATGATATACTTAAATGCAAAAGATAAAAGGTATTTCAAGGTAAACATAGTTCAAATAAAGGCTTGAAGTTATTTAGTAAAAAGGAAAAGAATTAGTTAAAATAAGAACATGGATATGAGAAAAAGGAAAGTTGAGACAAGTCTAATAATAGAGATGCTCAAATTTATTGAAAGATGAAGCATAAAAAGAGGAAAAGGAATATCATCTAAGTATTAAAAATTTTCATAGATCATAAAGGGGCCATACATTTGAATGATAGAAATGAAGATTCAAATAACCTTGTTAAAATATACCAAGGGATCATATTTATTAAGTGAAATTGTATTTTTCCATTATACTTATCGAAACATAAGTTGAGAATTAAAAGGAAAGGTGAGTGATAATTAGATACTCAAACAAGGGAAATAAGTAAAGAAGAAAGAAATGTATAAATATGAATGTCAATTAGAATTAAAATTGAAGTGCATGACATGTACAATGATTAAGTTTAATTGGATACATTATAAGAAGAACTTGATAATTTAAAAGAATATATGTGCCTTATTAGCTTAATAGGAAGACCTTATTGAGGAACAAATGGATCTTTTTAGGAAGAGAAAAGGAAAAATCAAACTATAGGATACAAGGAACTAAAAAGGAGTTGGATTAGAATAGTAGTGTAATTACATGAGATTTATTGCGATAAATTTACCAAGTAAAGTAAAATGACAAAGAGTATGGTGTGAGATGGTTACTTGACAATAAATATTTTGTAGCTAAAGTGCTTTGATGTTAATGCAATCTTTGAAATCCAAAACCAAAACCACTTTGATTTCTAACATCAAATTGATTAGCTGAAGATAGGACAAGTAAGTTGGAAAATATAGGCCACAACCCATTAAGAGTGAACTTACTTCAACTTAAAAGTCTCATATTGTAATATCTCAACTCGATACAGGACGTATGTATAAAAGTATATATGAAGATATATGATTAATATTGTAATCCGTGTTCAAGTTAATGATGAACATGTGAGTTAAGTTCAAATGTTTTATGTTTACGTGTAATTTTTTTGCATTTTTATAAGATAAATTGTTAAGCAATTGATAAATATATTTTGATTTATAAAGATCTCAACGATCAAGATGCAAGTATTATGAAAACTGAATTTATTATAGAGGATGATGACCTCTTATATTACTAAATGAATATTTTCAGACTTGAAACGATTTGAATTTAAATGTTTTAAAATAATAATTTTATATGGAAATATTTTCCTTATTATTATAATTATATTGACATTCAAAGTTATAGATATTCATGAATTTACATTTGAATATTGATATTGATATTAATATTTATTTATATTATTATATTGATATTGATAAACTAAATTTATATTGATATTCGGTATTATATATATGATTTATTAATATTGTTATATGAATAGTTGAAATAATAATGAATTTTTTTAATTTAATATCAATATTTGGAAAAAAGATTTTATTTATTACATTTTATATTGATACTTGAAATGATATTAATTTATTATATTATTTATTAATATTTTTAAGAGAATAATTTATTAAATGAAGTATTGATTTTTTTTTAAATTTATTATTTATCTAAATGAGAGTTTAAATTAAAGAAATTGAGATTTTTCTTGTGAAATATAGAAATTTGTTTAATTAATATTTAGAATTATATATTATGATTTATATCATAATTATTAGATAATATTGTGAATTTTTGAGAAATAGATATTTTAGTTAAAATTATGGTTTGAAAAATTATGTAACTAAATATTATTATTATTATTATTATTATTATTATTATTATTATTATTATTATTAGTATTTGTTAGTTTGTGTGTGTATATATATATAAAAGAAATGATACAGCCTAAAAATAGGCAGAAGAAGAAACAGAAATACAGACAGAGAAGGGGATGGGCAAAGAGAGAGAGAGAGAGAGAGAAAACTGACTAAGCACCAATTCAACACCATCCGTTCACTGCTGATTGACGAGCACCACACTAAAGGGAACAACACCACTTGATCAATTGACCGACAGAAGCCCATTGCCAACTACAGCTGGATGGCAGCACATGCACCGTCTAAAGGATTGTCGGCCGTGACTTTCTAGGCAATTTCAGCCGTTTTTGATTTCCTTTTCTGACGAAATTGGTATGGTTGAGTTCCTTGTTATTCCAGCTTTGATTTAGTGTATCATTTGCTAATTTTAAATAACTTTTGTTTTGACCGAAATCTGGTGATTCTAATGGCTGCCAATACCATTTCCAATCATTTTTCGGTGAATTACAAAAAGTTAAGGGTATATTTGGACTCTTGAAGTGATAAGTTAACCGTTGATATCCTTGGATAGTGATTTGGTCATCATTGGATATTTTCGGCGATTGGATTCCTGCGACCTTTGAAATTGACGATTCCAGACAGTAGCTCCGACTCATTAAACATGTCACATGGTATAAATCTCAACTCCTAATTGTATATAGATATTGAATTATGAATTTATTTGTGAGAATTTAGGTAAATAGTTTATTGCAAATTAAATAGCTAAATTGGATATTTGACTTGGGATAATTATTATTCATATGATTATTGAGTATATTGCTAATAAATTGACAGATTAAAGTGAGATGTTAATATTGGAATTGATTGGATTGAATTGGTTGAATGGTAGTTTGATGATGAAAAATAAAATTGGCGGATGGGATTAGTACATTGAAGGTCTAGGTTGGACTATTTGGTTGTGATATTATGGTTATTGTAGATAATTTGATTTATTGTAATTGGGAGTTAATCTTAGTTCAGAGGATATGCTGCAAAATTTTTGGTAGATAATTTAAAGATAAATAAGAAAGAGATAGTATAATAATATCTAATAAATAATATTATATTTCTAGAAGTATTTCAAAGGAGAATTTGGAAGATAACTGGTAGAAGTGTATATTCAATTAGATTGCAATCGGTAGTCCAATTGAGTAAAGAGTACATAATATTATATTTGAATTTAGAGTATTTAAAATTAATAAAATAATTGTTATTGTTAAATTAAGAGGCATGTTTATGTTAATATCAAATTCCATTGTTTATTGATAAGTAATAAATTATCAAATGTTAATATATATTATAATTGAATTTTTATTGATTCCGTAAAATTATAAATTTAATTGATGTTCCAAGAAATATGATACCAAAGGCCCTGTCATAAAATTTTAAATATATATATATATATATATATATATATATATATATATATATATATATATATATATATATATATATATATATATATATATATATATATATATTACTAAAGTATTAATTAAAAAAAATCTCAATGCTTCATGAGAATAATTGGAAAAGTTACAAAAAATGATTAATGTTATATGTAAGCATCCTACTTATGTATATATATTTATATCTAAATTGTAACTATATAAAAGTTCTTATGGTTAAATAAGCAAGTTAAAATATGGAAAACTATATGTAAGAATAAAGTAGTGGTTAATATCCTTCCTAAAGAGGAATTGCATGTATAATTATTAGTAATATCATTATTGTTAAATTGTTGAGCCCTAAATACCAAAAGGATCTTATATATGTTTTAAGTGCTACCTAGAGAAACTCCTTCCTAATAGCACCTGAAAAATCTTCCTGAATATATATGTGAACCCTAAACTCAAGTGAGCAATTTGAACATTGAAAATTATTGAAATTCCAATTTCCCATTTTCATCAAGGGTTAGCTTGAACACAGAGATTCTCGTCTGATATGGGTAAGACATCAAACTATTTCCACATAAGAATCAAATTATATACAGTTGTAATAACTCACACCCATCCTAGGAATTTTCGTGATAAATTGCTTGATTTAAAACTATTAAGGTTAAGTGTGTGCTTTTGTGAAAATTAGTGATCTAAGTGATTGATGAGTATGTGACATATTAAATGAATTTTAATATGCATAATATGAGTTGCTATTATGAAATAAATAATTTACATGAAGTACATTTGCATAAAAGAATTTATTTTAAATAAAATGAATTTTCATGCATAAGACAATTTTTAAGCATAAAATAATTTTATGAGTATTTTTAAAATATTTTAAAATAAATATTTTTGGGGGAAATATTACATAAATAATAATAAAAATATTTTCTTTATTTTTAATTTTACTCTACCCAAAATTTAAATAAAAAGCCCAAATACCTGAAAGTCCACTACACTAAAATCCTTCTAATCTAGTTCATTAAGGGTATTAGTGGAAATTTCACCCAAGCCCTAATATATATTCTAAAATTCGGCCAGACCAAAGTTCCAGTAGCCATCACTTTATTTTTTCTATATCTTGGCAGAAAAATCCTCTCAAAATATTTATCTCTACCAAAATTAAGAAAATACCTTTCCGTTTTGCGATTTCTTGACCGTAATCATAAGTTTTTCTTCTCTTTCAATTTCTAAACTAATTTCTATAAAATAAATTATCAAAAAAATATTTTGAACTGGTTGATTACTTATTTTTATAGATTTAATTCTGTTTGGATGAGTTTTTGGGAGAGAAAATCTATTTTCTACCAAAAACACCATTCTTTCCGCGAGATTTCTCCAAAGGTGAATTCTATAACTTAAAATCACAATTTTCATGCATAAACATCACTTGGGGGGGGGGGGGGGGGGGGGCAATTTATGCATTGTTGTTTTCTAAACTAATTTTTGATTTTTTCTGAAAAAAAGTATTGGATTCAATAATATTTCTGCATATTTCTGTGATGACCGAAAAGTTTCGAAAAATAAAAGAATTCAAGATTTTTGTGCTAGAGCTTAGAAGTTAGAAAATTCTATGATTTCTTGAATATGTGGCTACCAATTTGTGTATGGATGGATTCTAAACTGATATTTTTTTTGTTTAGATGAAAGATGATGATTTAAATTATGTGTTTATATATTATTATAATGAACAAAAAGCACGGAAAGCATGAAAACTCATGATTTTCACCTAAGTCTTAAAACTTAGAATTTTTTTTTATAAATACTATCTATGGTTGCCGAGTCATGTATGGATGTGTTCTAAACTGATATTTGCTAAGATTAAATGAAAAATAATAGATTAAATAACCTGTGTACATATTTCTGAAATGACCGAAAAATACCAAAAATAAGAAAACTCATGGTTTTGTACTCTATAATTCAAAAGTTGAATTTTTATGTATAAACAACACCAAGTGTGACCAATTCATAGGGATTAAAATTCTAAGATGATTTTTGTTGTATTTACATGAAAAATCTTAGTTCAAAAGATATTTTTACATATTTTTGAAATAGACAAAAAGTGCGCAAAGAAAAAGAATTTAGTTTTTACCTTGGTGATGCATTCGGCCTACCTTAATATTTTTGTTCCAATGTTTATAATTTTTATGTGATGTGTTTTGATGATTATTGACATGTATGTATGCATAAGAAATGATAAAATTTCATGTTAGCTGAAGGTATGACCTTAGATAAGCTTAAAGGCATTTTGGTATACTTAAGGTATACTTAAGGTATCTTAACCATACATTGTGTTTAGAATGCAAATGTGGTTGAGAAATATGGAACTAAATGTTATGATGACTCGGTGATGAATACATGTTATGAGTTGATGAAGTGACAATTGAATAAAAAGGATCATAAGAGTTAAGCATGACATTTGAAAGGTTAATTGTTAAGTTGACATGTATGGAAGTGTAAAGTGAATTAAGATAATTATTAAAGTGAATTGGTATTGAGGTAATAATATTGTGATGACCTTAAAAAGGTATCGATGTGATTGTAATGTGTTGTTATGAGAGCCTATAAAGACTAAGTATGCAAGACTTTTAAAGTCAACATGTTATGTGCAAGTGATGAGTACACCTATATGTGAACTCTAAGTGTATGTGTATGCTATATGTGCATAGGTAGTTATGGGATAGAAGCATCATGAGTTAATAAATACTAAGTATTAAATCAAATATTATATTAGAGTTTGAGGAGCTTTAGAAGTGCAAAGGGACTACATATACTAGGAGCAAAGGAACCCCAAGGTGAGTAAACATCGTATTCATTCTATAAGTGTGAGTAAATGCCATGTTCATGTTATAAGTGTGAACAACATTATATTGCATTATAAGAATGTGATATTTTACTATGTAAGCCTTTGTGATCTTTAAAGCCCAAGTTCTTCT